>JANKKB010027893.1:0-12288 GCA_026225775.1 Bursera palmeri | reverse complement strand
AGGGATTTAATGATACAAATGATGTAGAGTGATGAATTAATCTCTTTATAAAACATACATATTTGAATGCTCATCACCATCCAAACCGTATCGTTTCTCACGTAACACCCATACACTGGTCATATCCTCACGTGCCATTCCACATGGTACTCATTATCCATAATCCACACCGATCCATTCCGATATCATAATCGTACGCGTTCTACTCGGTTTCCCAAGTAACCGTATCTTTTCGTACGCACGTCTGTAACATCCTTGTCTATCTATCATCTAATGTCCTATTCGCTAATCATACACTTTCTATTCCCTAAGCCACACAACAATGTAAATCACATGAATTCAAAATGGAATAGAAATGTATAATTAAAAATCCCTACCTCAATATCCGAACTGAAGCTCTCGGACCTTCCTATCTCTCTTTTTCTCATCCGTATCATAAATCCATGCATTCTGGTGGTCCCGAATGAGTCCTTGGAGTCACGGGGTCATAACCATGCAAAATGGGAATCGGGGGTTAAACGGATATTTTACATATCGGGGGCGTTACCGTAAATCGATAAACTATACTAAAATAACCAAGCGGGGGTGATATTGCTAACCTAAAAACCCTTGGGGGTCCATACGTCGTCACATGTGACAGGGGGGTAAACTGCCAACATCTAAAATCTTAGGGGGGGTACATGAAGGTGCAACTGCCAAGTCAACACGGTGAGGAGGCCGACTGAAATTCACCACCTCAACCGTGTTTCACGGTTTATTGTCGTAAAACACGATCGATGGTCGAGAATGACGAATGGAAGGTACCACGGTGATCATCTCGGTGAGGGGGACATGGCTCGACCATTGGCGACGGTAACTGACGGCCTGAGGTGACAGATCGACTAACTGAAGGTAGAGGCTGTCGAGGCTCGCTGCCGGTGATCCAGGTCTCAGACGACCGGTCGAAGACCATGGCCGAAATCGTCAAGCCGAGACGAAGCCGTCGCCACCGGTGTCGGGGGCTAGCGACGCCAGAATTGACTGGCGGTCATTGACACAGGTGGACTGTCCAGACCCGATCTACTGTGTTTCTGGCACCGGACGAGGAAATGGCCACCACCACCGTGCTCAGGTGACCAAGACGATTCCATCGCCACTGGCCGTGGCGGCTAACTAGTCGGGAATGTGAAACGTCATCGGAGACGGCAGTGAGCACGCCTTCTCCGGTGAATGGGGGTGTCTCTACAGTTTTTTGTAACTACTGGCCTCCTTTGCAGTTTATATAGACTTTGGCTTCTGGGGATGTTTATGTAATTTTTTAAACCTTCAACAGGGGTGAATTCCGACCCCAAAGTCTCGGCATCTCACCGCCTACCCATCCTCATCCATATCCCATCAACGTGACCCTTAAAATCCATAAAATGGGCACTAAACGAAAAATCTATGAATTTGTAAAAATTACATTTTAGTCTCCTTTTTTCGAAAACCCCCGAAAACCTATAAATACTCATACACACGACATCATCACGTTCTTGTCATCCCGTATATGTCACAAATACGTCACACTATGATTTTTAACTTTAAAATCTTTCACTAACACCCCTGAATCACTGTTTCCGAAAATCTGAGTTGTTACAATCTATCCTCCTTACAGAAATTTCATCCTCGAAATTTGCCAACACACTTCTTCTCTTACATCTATGCTCTGGATGTGGACTCCATCTCACAGAATATCTGAGTGAATGTCCATTTCACTCTAGTCCAACACGCATCTCAATTCATAATATGCGTTCTCTCACACTGGTACACGCAACGTACCCCAAATCCCCAATGACCACAGTGGCAAAACCACTCTCAAACCACTGCCTCAATCCATCTCAAGGTTCCAAATGACCTGATCCATACAAAAAAATGACTTTCTCGTACTCTCTGAATCTCACTTTATCCTGTAGTTTTAGAAATACCCTCAAACTCAACGTCACTGTTTCCTCCAATACCGCTCAACACCAGAGAAATCCTCACAACATGTTATCCGAAATCAGTTTGATAGCTCTCGCAACACATAATCCCACCAATCGGGAGATAATCTCCCCAATTATTCTGATAATCCATTATATATGTTTTCCACATCCCCTCCAAAACTCGGATGGTACGTCCCAACTAGCCATCCGTCCGAGGGTGAAAACAGCACTAAACAACATCCACGTGTCTACCACTCGTAGACCATGCCAAAACCGAGTAACAAATCTCAGGTCTCAATCTACACTACCGAAATCCATATCCTGAATGGCACTCTAAAATCCTTAAAAATCTAAAAGATCCCAAACGGCACCGCGACGTAGACTATTTCACGCCTTGGCGTAGAATCGCGCCCCGACGTGGAACCGGTTTCACGCCGCAACACCAACTCTTTGACTTCCAACCCAGTTGGCATTTTCATTCCACGTCTCGGCGTAGAATCGGTTCTACGCCTCGGCGTAAAACCACGCCCCAGCGTGAAACCAATTTCACGCCTTGGCGCGAACTTACTGACTTCACCTCCCGGTTTCAATTTCCATGCTTGTTCCAGTTTCCAATCTCACCTAAGTCCCATCTAACTTTCATATAACCACTCCCGCTGCATTGTCTCACAATCTAATCCACTCAAGGGAGCACTTATGTAGTACATAACTCAGTCCACGTGACGATCTCACTAACACCGAAGCTGAAATCAATATGACCTCCAGCTCAGGGAAACCTTATTCATAAGCTCCATCCCATTCATACCTCACTCCCCTTTGGGTCAATCTAATCATCTAAGCAGCCAATCGGGAGTAGTTATCAATAACTCACTAATCATATCTCACGAGACCTAGGAAACTATGTGCCTCAAACACAGTTCTTGGTCACCCCAAATCCCATGCTGTCTCTATCTCAGGCAGTTTCACAGAAACTCTTCTGTTGCCAACACGTCTCAAGAATTTCATGCTTGTCAACCACAACTTTGGTAACCACTTAAAGCGACTCAAAAGTCAACCGTCACTCAATCCCAGTATCACCTCACAAGTTTCTAATCCAATCTCAACCCGTAAATTCCAAATTCCGCTGCGCTACTCTGATCTCAAAATCCCTCAGCCTACACACAACCAACATGTGTCTTTAGTTTCTCAACTTGCTATTCCTGGGTAACACTATCGTCTAACCTATACCAACCTCTATCATACTGCCATGGTGAAACCGTGCTCGTTCCATATCTAAACATCTTAAAACGCACGCTCATGAATAATAGGTGGCCCGAGTTCCTCAATTGAACTCAACCACTCGAAATCCAATCATCATCACTATCACCTTTTTCCCTCTCAGCTACTTACAACAAAATAACCCACACAGGATCCAATTCCCTTCACACATATCATAAGTGTTTCTCCTTAGGTCCACGATATACGTGTGCACCATTGAGGTCTAACACTGTCACACCATATTACATGACTTTCTCTTTAGATTCCGGATTCACTCGATTCTATCATGGTAACACACCTCACGTCAACACGTCAGTAACTACTTTCACTCTCAATACTCGGTTCAACTCTTAAGCGTTGAACAGTCTCTATACTCTCTCTCATATACCAACCCTCAACAATCACCTAACCGGGTTCTCATCACAATCCGAGCATCTCTCTCGTCACTCACGTATATCTGAACCCTATCATACAACATTCTCTAAATCACAACTGTGACCGTCGTGTCTCATGCGACGCATCTAAGCATCCAAATCTCTAATCAAATCCACCCTTAGATCTGGCCTCTCAATAGGCTCATCTACGTATCCACCGCCTCATCTCACACACTGGTAAAGATACACACACGGGCACATCTAAGGCCTGACACTGGATACGTCTATCACAAGTGCTTCCCCCTAGGTCCTACAATACATATACGGGCACGACTGAGGCCTGACACTGTACATATGAGTCACAGTGGCTCCCTTCAAGTCCCTTAATACCAGTCCCCCTAAAGACTAACTTTATAGTTGTACCATAAGTGTTTCCCCTTAGATCCCAGATCATCACGGGCCCATCTAAGGCCTAACACTCCATCTTAACATATGTGTTTTCCCTTGGATCCCGTATCACTCACGAGCCCATCCAAGGCCTAACACTATAACTGATCTATCCCTTATCACAGCAGGCTCATAGATCCATCTCATCTCATCACTGGACTACCGCATACCAGTTGGTCCGTCCATATATCACTGACAAATCCTCTCAGATCCCTATGTACCAACTAGGCCAATCCGAGATCCCTTCGTACCATTCGTACTCATGCTATTCATCTCATTACCAACATCCCGTACGACCTCCCACACGTAAGTCTCATTTATCCGATTACTCTCGGACAATACATCGTGAGTTTGATACCTCTTGTCACATGTAAACCAAACGTGTACACCATCCTTGTATGCAATGACCTGTTAGTGACGACACATTCCTACTGGACACAAGACTCAACTCCCTTTCCTAACCACCCCACCCATACCTTAGGTCCGTAGTGTAGAGCCCGTGCTCTGATACTAATTTGTCACGACCCGAAAATCCTGATACAGGAACCCCAAGGTGACTATGTAAATAAATAAAATAAAATCAAAACATTTATATCTAAAAACGGGTTACAAAATTTTTCCTTTAAAAATAATAAATAAACTACTAACTCTACCCAGACGTACCCATGACTGTCTGAGATCCTCTACGTGAGCTCCGGACCATCTCCGTTAGACTCCTGACCTCGAGTACCTATGGAGGAAGGGATGAGCAACACAGCCCAGTAGGAATTTCTAACACTATACAGTTCTATAACATTTTACAAACATGCATGCATCACACAATCACATGCAAACATCCCTAGTCAAACTCTATCTCTCGTACATGCTAAGAACACTATCATACGTTTCCCACTCTCAATCGTAACAGTCGTCATACGTACGACCTATCCACGTGAGATCTGCACTCACATCAGAGATTTCATACGATCACTAGTATCTCATAACACTTACCCGCTAGTCAATCCGTGTACCAATGGATTATCATCTATCAGCAAGTCAGTCCTCACATCACTTGGATGCCTACGCACAAGCAAGACTATCCGGTGTAATATGGATCCCTACGCACTAGGCAAGATGATCCACGACTGACCGGTCCTTGAACAGAAGGCTCGGCCACCCATGTCTGATGGTTCCTGCTCACCAGGCTAGGTGACCCATGGCTGATGGTCCCTGCTCACCAAGCTAGGTGACCCATGGCAGATGGTCCCTGCGCACCAGGCCGAATGATCAAATATCTATCACGAGTTCTCCCCTTGGACTCCCGTACACTCAGACAGGACAATCCGGGGTCATCCACGTGATTCACACTCACGCCAAACCTAATGTGTAAGTCCATCGTTTTATACCCTTACACCCGTACCTATCCCATACCACGATCTCACTGGTATACATAAGTAACCCATATCGAGCTCACCTTGGTTACTCTACTATATACAAATGATTCGATCCTATGAACGTTCATCGATCACCACTAGCCCGTACGATTTCACTCACGTAAGGCTCACTCGATACACATCCTATTTAACGCATTATCCATTTGTACTACCATAAGGCCTATGCCCCACTCGTCCGATAACCAAGGGTCACGTACTCCGACACCTCCTGTATCTCTTCTATCTCATGTCGCGTGCATAACCTCATGTCGTATTCCACTCATTCGATAATTCCCAATTACGCGCTCACCACCCGCGTATCGTCCCATCCAAATCGTATCGTTTCTCACGTAACACCTGTACACTGGTCATATCCTCACGTGCCATCCCACGTGGTACTCATTATCCATAATCCACACAGGGTCCATTCTGATATCATAATCGTATGCGTTCTACCCGGTTTCGCAACTAACCGTATCTTTCTGTACACACGTCCGTAACATCCTGATCTATCTATCATCTAATGTCCTATTCACCAATCATACACTTTCTATTTCCTAAGCCACACAACAATGTAAATCACATGCATTCAAAATGGAATAGACATGTATAATTAGAAACCTCTACCTCAATATCCGAACCGAAGCTCTTGGACCTCCCTTTCTCTCTTTTTCTCATTCGTATCACAAATCCATACGTCTCGGTGGTCCCGAATGAGTCCTCGGAGTCACGGGGTCATAACATACAAAACGAGAACTGGAGGTTAAATGGATATTTTACATATCGGGGGTGTTACCATAAATTCATGAACTATACTAAAATAACCAAGCGGTGGTGATATTGCTAACCTGAAAACCCTTGAGGGTCCATACGTCGTCACATGTGACAGGGGGTAAACTGCCAACATCCAAAATCTTAGGGGGGTGCCATGGGGGTGCAACTACCAAGTCAACACGGTGAGGGGGCCGACTAAAATTTGCCACCTCAACCGTGTTTCACGGTTTATCGTTAGAAAACACGATCGGCAGTCGGAAATGACGAAAGGATGGTACCACCATGATCGTCTTAGCGAGGGGGACTTGTCCTGATCATCGATGACAGCAATCGACGGCCAGAGGTGGCAGATAGGTAAACGGAAAGTAGAGGCTATCGAGGCTCACTGCCAGTGATCCAGGCCTCAGACGGCTGATCGGAGACCACGGTCAGAATCGTCAGGCCGAGACGAAACCGTCGCCACCGGTGTCGAGGGCTGGCGATGCCAGAATCAGTCGATGACTGTTGATGCAGGTGGACTGTCCGAGCCTGATCTACGGTGTTTTCGACATCAGACAGGGAAACAGCCACCACCACCGTGCTCAGGCGATCGAGACGATTCCATCGCCACCGACCGTAGCGGCTAACTAGTCGTGAATGTGAAACGTCACCGGAGACGGTAGTGAGCGCCCCTTCTCTGACAAATGGGGGTGTCTCTACAGTTTTCTGTAACTGTTGGCCTCCTTTGCAGTTTATATAGACTTTTGGCTTTTGGGGGTATTTCTATAATTTTTCAAACCTTCAACGAGCGTGAATCCTGACCCCAAAGTCTCAGCATCTCACCGCCTACTCGTCCTCATCCATATCCCATCAACGTGACCCTCAAAATCCATAAAACGGGAACTAAAATGAAAAATTCATGAACTTATGAAAATTATATTTTAGTCTCCTTTTTCTGAAAACCCCCAAAAACCTATAAATACTCATACACACGACGTCATCACGTCCTTGTCATCCCGTATATGTCACAAATACGACATACTACGATTTTTAACTTTAAACTCTTTCACTAACACCCCTGAATCATTGTTTCCGAAAATTTGGGTTGTTACAATTATTGAATATGATTCAATCTATGATGAGTCGTACCGAGCTCTTGATGTCTTTTTTGAGATATGCCATAAAAAGTAGGATATTTGTTTTGAATAGGGTTCTATCAAAGTCTATTGGATAGACAGTATATGAAATATGGATAGGAAAGAAACCAAATTTCTTATTCCTAAAAATTTAGGGTTGTGTGGCTTATGTAAAGAGATTGGATAGCTCTAACCTTCAACCCAAATCTGAAAAGTGTTTATTCGTGGGATACCCGAAGGAAACTAAAGGGTATTACTTTTATCACCCACAAAAGAATGAAGGATTTGTTACTCTACATATTGTCTTCTTAGAGAAGAAATTTATAACTGTGATGACTAGTGGGAGAAAAGTTGAGCTCAATGAAAATCGAAATAAGATGGAAGAAGTCAAGTACTTCGCTCTCAGAACCCATGGAGTCACACGATGATATGACTATCCTACAACTTACTATACAAGAACTGCGTAGGTCAGGCAGGATTCATCACGAACCTGAGAGATATGGTCATCTCATTTCTTCTCATGTAGATGTAAATTTTATTGAGGATAACGAGCTGACCACGTATGAAGAAGTAGTATTGGATATCGATTCTGAAAAATGGCTCGAAGCCATGAGATCCGAGATGGAATCCATGTATGCCAACCAGGTTTGGACACTGGTTGAAGCACCAGATGGCATAAAGCCTATTAGGTGTAAATAGGTCTTCAAGAAGAAGACAGACATGAAGCGTAATGTACAAACATACAAAGCCAAGTTTATGGCAAAAGGGTATTGTCATCGACAAAGAATTGACTTTGATAAAATATTTTCGCCAGTTTTCATGATAAAATCCATTTGGATTTTGCTTGCTATTGCTGTATATCACGATTACGAGCTATGGCATATGAATGTTAAAACCGTTTTCCTTAATAGGAACCTCTTGGAGGATGTCTATCTGACATACCTGATGGTTTTATCAGCCCGAAACATACAAATAAGATTTGTAAACTCCAAAGATCCATTTATGGGTTAAAGCAAGCTTCCAGGTCATGGAATCAACGTTTTGATGAAATAATAAAGGAGTTTGACTTCATGCAAAACGAAGGTGATACATGCGTGGACAAAAAGGTTAGTTGGAACGCACTAACTTTTATAGTTCTGTATGTTGAAGATATATGGCTAATAGGTAATGATATTTCTATGTTACAATTTGTCAAGAGATGGCTCTTAGTGGAATTCTTCAAGAAAGATTTGGGAGAAGTAGCCTATATTCTGGGAATAAAGATCTATCGAGATAGATATAAAAAGCTATTGGGGCTTTTCTAAAACACGTACATTGACAAAGTACTAAAAAGATATAGCATAAAAGAGTCAAGGAGGGGACTCGTTCCTATGTCACCTGGCATCTCTTTCTAAGGAATTATCTCCCAAAACGAAAGAAGAGAAAGAAAGGATGAACCCTGATTCTGTATGCTTCTGTTGTTGATTTAATCATGTATGCCATGATATGTATGTGTCCTGATGTTTCTTATACTTTAAGCATATATAGTGAATATCAAGCTGATCCAGGTGAAGCACACTAGATTACTGTTAAAAACATCTTGAAGTACTTGAGAAGAATTAAGGATACATTCTTAATATATGAAGATGGAGAACTGGTCGTGAATGGTTTAACAGACACATGTTTCTAATCAGACAGAAATAATCATTAGTCTTAGTCAAGATATGTGTTTTGTTTGAACAGTGGTGTAGTAAGCTAGAAAAGTTCCAAGCAAGACACTGTCGCTGACTCTCGACAACAGAAGCTGAGTACATAGTAGCAAAAGAGGTTGT
Source organism: Bursera palmeri (assembly GCA_026225775.1). Lineage (NCBI taxonomy): Eukaryota > Viridiplantae > Streptophyta > Magnoliopsida > Sapindales > Burseraceae > Bursera > Bursera palmeri. The sequence goes on along the minus strand of JANKKB010027893.1, from coordinate 3,158 downwards.
TTGGATCCATAAGTTCCTTATAGGACTTGGTATAGTTCCTTCTGCAGCAGAGCCCATTGCATTGTATTGTGACAATAATAGGGTCATAGGTTAAGAAAGGAACCAAGGTCTCCTCAGAAATCCACACATATCCTGAGACGATATCACATAATCAGAGAGATTATTCACAAAGGTGATGTCAAGATCAAGAAAGTGTCATCAGATGACAATGTTGCTGATCCGTTACTAAAGATGCTATCTCAGCAGAAGCATGAGCGATATGTACATAGATAAGGTATTAGATACCAAGGTGATTGGGTCTAAGTTAAGTAAGAGATTGTTAGACTATTTATGTCCTAGAGCATCACATTGTAAATATACATTATATATTGTACATTATTGATTTATGTATTACAAGAAATTACACTTTATTTACTGTGATTGGATTACAATTTTATATTATGTGATAAAAGTTCTTATGATGTGAATATTAATGATTTGATTATAAGACAGAAATCACTTCACACAAATGACATAATTAAAACGTCCTTGGTCGAAGTACTACAGAGACAGGACATCCGCAGTACGTATAGACTAGTATTACACTTGTACTGATTATAGAAGTATAACAGTATGATTCTCACACATCTAAGTATTAGATACTTATGCAAGTGTATAAGATAACACTGTTAGCCATTTAGATACAGGAACTAATTCACTGGACATGACCCGCTATGAAATCCCATTGGTATATTACTTAGGTATCTATGACAGATCCACTCGGGGTAGATGTAAGTGATCCTTAGACTTGAGACTTAGACGGCCATCTCACTTATAGATTAGTTCATTTTGACACTTGTATGAATAGCTCTTTCTGAGTTATAGATACCCTTGTCGTTAGGTATGCCGTGACCTATTTAGGAGTGGGTATAGCATCAAGATGAGACACGTCACTCTAGGTTTATGGAGATGATGTCACATTGGATTCAACGGAGATTACTCATAGCCCAGTCGGCATACTAGAGTATGATAAGGATTGTTCTCCGTCACGGCTCGTAAATGAGAATCACATGAAAAATGAGAATATGAATTGTTCATCATTATTAGGGGAGACATATTCAAACCTTAGACCCGTATATGACATTTGACATAGGATTGAATTACATTGAAATATGTTTTACAAAAGTTACGTAACGTTACGTACATTTTCGGAGAATTGGGGAGCTTGGTACTTCGTTAGAAGCCAACCATGCTTAGTAAATCATAGGCTCGTAACTTTGTATACGGGAATGCGGATGGTCCGTGTGTGATGATTTATGGTCAATATATCCAAAATCCTAATGGGTCATACTTCAATGATTCACCAATGATTGATTGATACGAGAGTTACAAGAACATTTTTCACTTAGGATGAATAGTGATTTGTGAATAGCATAACAATGGGCTTAAAAGATGCATGGGACTATTTATGGCTAACATATCCGAAAGCCTAATGGGTCGTATTTCGAAAATTCACTGATGATAGATTTATACATGAATTACGAGAGCATTTTTCACCTAAGGTGAATAGTGATCATAAATAGTATTTTTTCTATACAATTCACAAATGGGCTTAAAAGTGCATAGGTCAATTTAATGGATTGGATCACTAAATAGTTTTGGGCTTAGACATATAAAATAGATTGGGTCCATTACACAAAAGTTGCAAATGTTATATTTAAACCCATGCCCAAATTAGCCCAGAGACTAAAGAGAGAGGAATCAAATGAATTGGATTCAAGTGAGCATTGTACAAGGAATATTCTTGGAATATTCCATATTAATTTACTTGGCCATAGATTTATTGAATTTACTTGGCCATTAAAAATTGACAATAAATGTTAGACTAAATTAGGTGTAATTGCTTATTCACAAATTTGGGTATGCATGTGTATGTCATATGAAATATACACAAAATACATCTCTCCTCTAAGCTTTACATTGTCGAATTTCCTCTCATCTCTCTCAAGGGAAATTGCTTTCAATTTCTTCTATTTTTTTGGTAAGAATTTGATCATTTCAAAGGTGATATAAGTACAAACCATTAGAGAGAGAATCTACAAAGGAGAAAAGGCCAAAAGTTCAAGAATTGCAAAGGAGTTATGTGAGTATTTTTCTTACACAAACTTCTTGTTGTTTCACCTAATATTATGATCCATGCATGGAATCCAACACTTACCATTGACAATCTCTTTTCTAAATTCATTTTTACTCAAATGCCTACTCAATATTGAAACTTTGTTATCATGATAATTGCCATTACCATCACTCTCATATCCTACAACCTCTTCATCCTCCTCGTCTCCCTTTTGAACAACATCTTTTATAGGAACATTACTGTTATTGGCAAATTCTTCTTCATCTTCCTCATCACTCTAATGGAAGTTGTTCTTAGGATCTATTTCGTTGTTACTTTTCACCTGCTAATTAGTGGTTAGTGGTCAACTTTTCATTCACCTCCTTGTTTCAATCAAACAAATAAACATGAGTAGTGCTTCATAAATTTCAAACATAGGGCGGTAAATTAGATAACATAAATAAAAGAACAAATCAGATGTAAACAATTTCAAATAAAACTACAAATTAGTTAACAAAAATAAAAGAGCAAATCAAATGTGTAATTTAACAAACTACAACAAATCAGAAATAAAAGAGCAAAGACTATTTTATGCTTCTTAAATATTACATCTTTGTTAAGAGCATCTTCGAAGCTTTTAATCTAATTTATTGATATTAATGGTATGTATAAGAAGCCACTATTTTTTTCTAATTTTTGGCTAAAGATTTCAGGATGTATGATTCCAAGCCACCGCAGTGCTCGAAAAAAATGTTGGCTCTATGTTCATGCAACAAAAACCAAAATAAGATTAATAAACTTAAAGAGAGTAAAAAAAAATAAAAACATTGTTTAACTAGGCTAGCTTTATGGTAAATCTAATTTGGGTTCTTTTTCGATCAATCACATACACAGAAAAAGTATATGCTAAAATTCCTTAATGCTTGCGTCAGATTTAAAGAAAATACGGTCCGCAACGAATACCTAACATCTAAAGGGAGAGAGTTTTGGGAGTCTTACCAAAAAAAAAAAAAAAAACTATCAAGGAACTTTTGGTGGCATAACACAATAAGGATAGGTGAGG
>JANKKB010027892.1:0-12285 GCA_026225775.1 Bursera palmeri | reverse complement strand
TATTTGATCATATAAAAACGCAATTATAAGACAAAACCCTCTGTGCTCTTTAAAAACAAGACTCAATAATGAAAAAAACAAAACCCTCATGTGCTCTTTATTCCATTCTAGCGTAATGGTTTTTGTTTGTAGTTGCCGAATAATGTTAGGTCTAATCGCAAACGTTGAGTTGGGAGCAAATGCCAAACATTTGACTCCAACATTATGGCTCCTTAGAGAATTGACAAGCCTAGCAAGAGACATTTACTTAGGGGATTCAAATACTTTTACTCAAGCCACGTTTGTTTTGGGTTTATTTATTATTAAAAAAAAGATTAATTTTTAATGTCAAAGACTCCTTTTAGATTTTAAAAAAATTAAAAAAAAAGTTATTTAAAAAATACATTGTTTTGGAAGTTATTTTAAAGTTTTTTTTTTTTAACATCAATTTTAAAACTTTTTCAATCATTATATTAGAACTGATGAATAAATAATAATTATCGTCAAAATTTTAACTTAAAACTTTAAGTTACCGTAGCCTGAAATGGATTATTGTGTTAGCCTTAATAAATACTAAATCTTTATTTTAATTATCAATTTAGAATTTAAATATATAAATGAAAATTTGTTTGTAACTTGTATAAAAAAATTACAATTTACTTATTTTTAAATTTAGATGTTTAATTGGGTAATGAACAAAGATGAAATGACTTTAGAGTGGAAAGCATTATATATACAGAAATCAATCTTTAAGCTTTGATAAGATTTACACACACATTTAGGTAAGTTTAAGTCACCATTGGATCATGAAAGCGAAGAATCTAAAATTAAAATTTCTTTCGATATATTCTATATTCTATTTTAAAAGTCAAAATAATTGATTAATATTAATTATTTTTTGAAATAGTAATTAGTAAATATATTTATATGTTTTTAGTTTAATAAAATATGTTAAGATAACGTAACTGATAATTCTTTAGATTAACGACACACACAAGAAACAAATTAAAGCATTTTGACATGCTATTCATGAGTCAAATTATTTAATAATTTTAAAAAAGGATGTTAATTGAGAAGTTAAGATTCCACTAATTTAATCTAATTTGATCATTAATTAGTATTATAAAGGTTGGTTAGTTATCCCTTTCTTCCAAATATACTCTTAAAAACAAGATAATAATTAATAATAAAAAGAATTCATATTAAAATACTAACAATGATAATTGTTTATTCTTTAGTCAAAGTATACAGAAAAAGTATATAAAGTAATATTAGACGTTGGACCCAACTTTATTTTATTTAATTAATTAAATAACTTTAAACTTTATAAAGTAATACCCCTTTTTGTCAATCAAATACATCAAGTACGTAGCATTATTAAACTAACGGTAGGAAAATGAAATTTAACTTATAAATACCTTTCATACAAGATGATGACCATGAAAGAGTGCATTATTGAGATTTTATTAATTAATCATTACCATGCTTAATAGTTAAAATAAAAAAAAATAATTTTAAGGGTACGAAGGTATTTTATAAAAATTTAGATATTATAACAATTTTACAGGGCTTCCAGTAAATCATCATCTTTTTAAAAATTTAGATATTATAATAATTTTTCTTGACAAATTATTTGAATGTCCTTCTTTCTTTATGAGGAACAACAACCAATCAAATTGAATGTCCTATTTTTCACACTTTTTGCTTTAAAAAATATGAAATGAACTAAGAAATGAGTTTTTTTTTTTAAGTTATTGTATTTTATATGGTGTTTGTAATAAAAAACCTCCAATTTTGTAATAAAAATCCGACAATAAACGCATCTCTGATGTTTAAAGAACTCCAATAAAGTTATAATCATTAGCTATTTACTTATTTTAAAATCATGACTTTCTCTTTCTAAAAAATTTTCTCATTCTCTCAACTTTATTTTAAGAGAAATTTATTTATTTAGAGTATTTGCAATATTAAGTGAATACCATGTGAAGTCATTGTTATTTGAAGACGTTTCACAAATTCAAAGAAAAAATTTTATTTTTTTATTTTTATTTAGATTTAATTACTAGAAGTAAGAAGGTAAAATGTCAACATTTCATAAGCAAAAAGGTAATGATACCTAATTTCTTAGAGACGAGGTCATTTATCAAAGGTCCCTCTTAATTTGCGTAAAAAATTGTATTTTCATATTTTTATCAAAGATTAGATATATTATCAAACCCGTAACAATTAAATTCTACTCTTAATTTTACACATACGTAAATCGTAAATTTTATTATTTGAATTTGACAACTAAGCCTTGTTTGTGGTTACCCTACCTTAATAAAGATAAAATTTCTTATATAAAATTTTATATACCAACAGAAGGGGAACAATACGCAAACAACAAAATTGAAGATTGGTTTCTTTGACGCAAATTTGCATACACAGACACACGCATTACACGATGGAGGACAACCACAGCACCTCCACTCGACTTTTATTACTTTATTTCATTTCGTGTTCAGATACGTGTCACATGCTTGACCCTAAGAAACGTGTCCGGAAGTGGCGGATGACACGTCGGCCGACCCACTGAAAGCCAAAACTCCCCTGTCAGTTTCCACTTTTTCACAGTATCGCCCACCATTGGGGTCCACCAGGAGTGCACCACGAAAGGCAATGTGGATGTGATCCCTCCTCTCCCGGGATCTAGTAGTATTTTTATTTTATTTTGTATATTTCTCTTTCACTACTCACTGAACGCTTGCCACGTGTACAAGCATCACCAGTCTACGTTCTCTGAACTTGATAACCTTATCTTCCACTGATTGGGCGCTCTTTCAATCCATGCGGATCTCCTTCCCCTTTCTCGTTTGAACCACATCACACCCACGTGCCCTTCTCTCGGGTCGGTTTGGATCTCCACCCGTTCCTATTAAACCAACCATTTCCTATTTTATTTACTTATGTTCTACAACTTAAAGCTGCCTAGCTGTTCTTGAAGTAAGATTATAGAAATATGAGGATATGGTATCAATTATTATTTATTTGTTATTTAATAAAATCTTTTTAGAGGAAAAAAAAAAAAAATTAAAGTGAAAGCGGTGATCAAAAGGACAAAGAAATCTTGGAAGGATTTAACCAAACCAGAAAAATGAAACGGGTTGAGAAGAATATCCGGATCTTGCAGTTTTGAAACAAACGAAAGGAGGAAAGAGGGACACCTCATTCTCTCTCTCTCTCTCTCTCAATCCAACCCAACTCCAACTGGGCACAATGCAAGTAGTGAGACGAAACAAAAACAAAAATATTATATTAAATAAATAAAAAGCAAAGAGTGCGAGGCTGTGAGGGGTCTGGAATAGTGGAGAGTTTGTTAGGTAAGGTAAGGTAAGGTCAGCTTAGATTAATGGCCGTTGTTAGTTTATGTATATGCTATGATGTTGATACCATTTAAATATTTTAAACATTTTCATTTTAATTTATTTGTTGCTCTTTGGTAGTGTTCTTACCAACGATAGCAATACCTTTTTATTTTGTTGTAGTTGGAAACTAGGAAACGGAACTTCATGATAAGTTACTGAACTTGCTCTCTTCAATCCCATTTTGTTTTGCTTCCTGTTTTTTCTGCTGTTAATGGATTGGGGTTTTGTGTTTATTAATGTTAATGCCGTTTTGAGTGTTCTTCCGTAAGCTTATTTTGGTTTCTCGTTTAATTACAGAGAGTTCAAGCAGAGTCTTCTATTGGTGATTGTTGGTAATTGGTTTGCTTTGCTTTGCTTGTGTATGAGCTGAATTCTGGGGCTGCCATAATAGGAGGTAGATTCCAGTTGGTTGTTTTTTTTGTGCTAAGGTTGGAGGAAAGACAAGAATAAGAAGGTTTAGGTAACTAGTTTCAAGTTTCGCCATGTCTGTAGCGTTACTATGGGTTGTATACCCCAACTCAGAGTTGTCCAAATGCTTTGGCTTCGTTGATTCAGTTCGAGATGGAAACCGGTTTATGGAGTCATCAAGATTTGTATCCCGAGATCGTAGTTCCATGTTTAGCTTTAGAATGAATAAGGGTAGGAAACAGAAATGGAATTCTTGCTCATTTAATACAGAATTCGGTCATCCTTGCTTAGGTAGAATCAAATTGCCTGAAATATCAAGTATGGTGGCAAGCACAGCTGGAGAAATGGCTGTGTCTTCAGAAGAGAAGGTTTACAACGTGGTGCTGAAGCAAGCAGCCTTGGTTAACAGACAGTTAAGTTCTAGTGGGGATCTTGATGTCAAACCGGATATTGTTTTGCCAGGGACTTTGAGCTTGTTGAGTGAAGCTTATGATAGGTGTGGAGAAGTTTGTGCAGAGTATGCCAAGACATTTTACTTGGGTTAGCCTTCTTCTATGTTATCTGAATTTTGAATGAGTGGAATTCTGTATCCTCAGGCCTTTTGGATCAAATCCTCACTTTCTTTTACCGTTTCCAGGAACTCTACTTATGACGCCAGAAAGAAGAAGGGCTATATGGGCAATATATGGTTAGTGGTCGTAGGTTTAAATTACAATGCATCTTTTGATTTTCAATATCACCTAATTCTACTGAATTTTGATATACTGAATAAATAGATATATCAATGAATCAGCCAACTTATGAGCTTATGGAAATCTTGGGCGTGTTACTTAACTAAGCAATTCTTGCTTATGTACTAACACTTGATATTCCATACCATGCCACAGAAACTTATTGCTGTTTGTATTTGTATTTATCCAAATCTTAAGAGGTGCTGTTTCTTTGTAGAAAGATATAAGCCACGGGTGCTCCCTACATGAGCATCCATTTTATTGTCCAGCTTGTATCATTTGCTGATGCCTACTCAAGGCTATATGTCTTAAACAACTGCAATCATCCTTTGACTAACTCCACTATCTGACAATTCATCCTTAAGAATCTTTAGTTATGTAAATTTGGCCTTTTATGTGGTTTTGGCAATCTGATTTGTATTAGATGATTGGATCTTTGATTTGCATTGTTAATGTTCATGTTTTTTGAATACTCCTCTGTGAAATTTGTATTAGATGCCACACTAAGATTTTCATTTGTGAAGGCTGTTGTCTCCATTTTCTCTTTGAACAATTCCGAAATTTTTTCCAAATGATAGTTAGAATTTCATCTGACTGCCTACAAGAGCACAACAAGAAGAGGTATCTAGATTTTGATTGAAAGGGAAGGAGGGAGAAGGAGACAGAGAGCTACCCCAAACATATTCTTTTTTTATATTTTCTTTTCATTTTTTCCTATGAAACATTTGTTTTCTAAGTAATTCCCATGATTATGTAACAATCTTGACACAGGTGCAAAGAAACATATGATTACTTTTTCTTATAATATCTTTGAATGCAGTGTGGTGTAGGAGGACAGATGAACTTGTTGATGGGCCTAATGCTTCACACATAACTCCAACAGCTTTAGATAGGTGGGAGTCCAGGTTGGAAGATCTTTTTCAGGGTCGTCCATTTGATATGCTTGATGCTGCTTTATCAGATACAGTAGCCAAATTTCCTGTTGATATTCAGGTTAGAATATTATCTTCAATATTAAAATAGATTCTAACTGGAGAATGATAGTTTTAGTACTATTTGTAGCTTTTTGAACTGTTGTTATATCACATTTAAGTTCAGTGTTGGTTGAGTGTGAAAATTAATAAGGAAATAAAAAGCTTCTACTTAAACTGTAATTATATTTAATAACATTAGACTTTAATATATAATGACAGATCTTGTTTCATTTGTGCGTTTTCAATTTTTTCCTTCTAGTTGGAAGCTATGAAAGAGGTGACACTGTATTATTAGGACATCTTCTTCAGCTTATTGAGAGTCAAGGTTGATATGTTAGACAACTCTGAAGTATAAGCAAATGTCGTTTAGTCTTTTCATCTCTGCTCCAAGTTCATGCCAAACTTCGTTTTGCCCTTCAAAATACTTCTATAATTGAGTTGAAAAATCTTGCTTTTTCAATCCTAGAAAGAAGGCTCGCATCTGTCACATTTTAGTCTTGTATGGCCAAGTAAATAGCCATTTGCTGCAAGATTTTGTTGGCTGGGTCCAAATGGTACCATTATGAATATGCAACTGCTTGTAGGCCTAAAAATTGTAAATAAAAGTGGTAGGATATGGGGGAAACCTTTCTGGAGCTTTAAATTTTCCCATTCAACCATTCAACATTTTTCCTTATATAAAGTTCTAGTAGGCATTATGAGTCATTTTCTTAAATATACTTGCGGTGAACCCTTAACCTGAACCTTCTGGCATTTTAATTGAATTTTAGTTTATTGAATATAGTGATATTCCTCTCAATTCAACCTTGCACCTTTTTAGTATCAGTTTTTATTGCATTGCAAGGCATTGAACTTATTTTTTAATCTGTTTTTTTGCAGCCATTCAGAGACATGATCGAAGGAATGAGGATGGACCTTAAGAAGTCAAGATATAAAAACTTTGATGAACTATACCTCTACTGTTATTATGTTGCTGGGACGGTTGGGTTAATGAGTGTTCCAGTTATGGGAATTGCACCTGAATCACTGGCAACAACAGAGAGTGTTTATAATGCTGCATTGGCATTAGGGATTTCTAATCAGCTCACTAACATACTCAGGGATGTTGGAGAAGAGTAAGTACATTTTCCTTAAAGGTGGGATGCCCTTGTGAATCAATAGTGCTTCAGTGTCCTGCCTGGTGTGTCTGGATCATAAAGCACCTTATGTTGGGATTATTGAATTTGATATCTGTTTCATTGCATAAAATCTTAGCACCTAGGAACAATGGTGTCTAGAAAAAAAGGAAAAGCTAAACAAAATCCAGAATCTTGTGACAACCGTTCCTACATAAACTGTTATAAGATCCATATTTGGTTTGTTTCTCTTTTGTTGCAGTTCGTGCAACAAGAACATTTTGTCCAAGCTAGCTTCTTCTTCTCATAATTATTATTTTATTTTCCATGAGAATGTAGTAATGCATTAGTTGAAATTTCCTCTGGTGCCATGAATATATTATCTATAGTTTCAGTGTTTCTCTTCATTGTCATCATCTTATAATTATCTCTTCTTTAGTGCAAGAAGAGGAAGGATATATCTACCGCAAGATGAGTTGGCACAAGCTGGACTCTCAGATGATGACATATTTGCTGGAAAGGTGACAGATAAATGGAGAAACTTCATGAAGAACCAAATTAAGAGAGCAAGGATGTTCTTTGATGAGGCAGAGAAAGGTGTGACGGAGCTGAGTGAAGCTAGTAGATGGCCGGTAAATAATCAGAAACTCTTAAATCAATATAAATTTGGCAATTACGTGCATTAAACTAATGTAATGAAACATCCTTAACATATATCTAGATGTTAAATTAGTAATAAATAAATAGCAGAAAATGTTTGTCAAATTCAAGTCCAAAAAAGATTTGAAGTCTATATACATATAGGGTGGGACTCATCTGAAAAGATTTTTAGTTGAATGGCATACGGATGACATGATAATGCCATCCCACGAAAGCATTAGATAATTGGGATTTTGATTATTGTGGTCTAAATATGAACGAATGTTACAGGTGTGGGCATCCTTGCTGTTGTACCGTCAAATATTAGATGAGATTGAAGCCAATGATTACAACAATTTCACAAGGAGGGCTTATGTGAGCAAAGCCAAGAAGATAGTTGCTTTGCCAATTGCATATGCAAGGTCAATCATACGCCCATCAAGAAAATCTCCCCTGGCTAAGGTATAAGTTGGACATTTAACATCAAATCTTAGAAGAATATATAGTTGGAATAGAGGGAAAGAGAAAAAAGAAGAAAAAAAAAGAAAAAAAGAAAAGAAGAATCATTATTTTGTATATTAGGAATTATTGTAATGCAACATGTTATTCCATATAAGTTGAAATAGTAAATTCAATTCACCTCTTATCAAGATCTATGCTTTGCTTATGGTGTGTACTAATCAAAATTTGGTTACAGTACATCAGATGTAAGGGTACATTACTTCATATAAAAGTTATAAATGAGCATATGAAACTTATAAATAATTTCAAAAAAAAAAAAATTATAAATAAGGATATACAATTAATAATAATCATCTATATAAAAGTTATATGTGCATGTTTGTTTTTCAAATAACCGTCTATATAAAAGCTGTAAGTGCATGTTTACAAGTTTTATATATTAATTTACAATTTTTTGTATATGAAGTGTTGTATCCTTATGTACGATGTATTAAAATATGATCCGTACTAATTATGGATGCTTCAGGAATTGAACCTCAATGTATATATAACGCAATTGATTTTGAGTCGATAATCTTTCGTAATCGAAGTTTTCATTTGTGTAAAGATGTGAATGGTGACTAATAAAAATTATACGATAAAAGACACACGAGTAATAATTTATAGATTTTATTTGGGATAGTCCATATGAAGGAGATTAAATTTATTGGAGTAATTGAAAATATCAAATTGTGGCAGTTTATTTGAGAAATAATAGAATTCTATATATATTCTTGGAAAATGTGGGAGCAGAACCGGTAACAAGTTATGGAGTTGTTTGAAAAGATTGCCCAAAAAGTAATTGTAAAGCCAGAGGAGCTTGGGATTCAGTTCCTTCCATTATTCAGAAAATTAGCAATCTCTGTGTAATATGGAAGAACCCATTTTTTATCTGCCAAATCAACTCTGGATCACCTGAGGAAAGCGAAAACCAGCCCCATAATGTGTTTGATTGCATGAGAAATATGAGATAGACTAAAGATTTGTTTCCTACCAAGAAATCGTGAAAGTTTTGAATGGAGATGAATGTTTTATCTAGAAATCTAGAAATAACCCAATAATCTATTTGTAATGATGAAAGAAAAGTTGAAGATGAATGTTTTTGCTGTATGCGACTGAATCATAAAACTTCTGGCCTCTAATTTTTTTTTTCCTTTTAATGATGAAAACCAAATGAATATGAATGAATCCTCCTGTAATAATCCTTGAAAAGTTTTATGAATGATGAGCTTTTAGAAAGATTAGGATTTTCGTTAAGATTGGATTCATATCTCTTCTAAAACTTATCATAGACAATTAAAATAAATAATAAAGGATAAGTAGAAATTAAAGTAAGTTAAAATAATAAATAAAAATAGATAATTAGAATTTAAGATGAGATAAAAAAAATTTGGGACAAAGAAAAGTTCTAATAAAATAAAATCCTCTACAAATAATTAAAAGATATAAGATAATTTGATAATTAATTAATATCGACAAATCAATAATTTTCTATTATTAAGTGAACTGTGTATATGTACAATGTCCATGAATAGTTCAACATAAACAATGATCTAAATAATAACTCATGAAAAGAAAAAATAATAAATAAATATTGGGTTGTTTGGACTTCTAAAAATACTCCATTGGTCATTAAGCCTTTGAATGCCTTATTTATAGCATCTCCCAAATGGACCCGAGCATAAAGTAACATTTTGGGTTTATTGTACCATGCTTTCCTTGCTATGTGCCAACCTTAGCTCAACCCACTAGTGTGCCCCATGGGTTACTTGGGTCCATTTTATTGTAATATTGTATCTTGGAGTATCACATTGTAAACAAATATTGTATTTATATAGTTATTGATTTATGTAATAAAAGAAAATTACTCTTTTATCATTATTTGTAATTTGATTACTTGTTTATATGTATGATAAAAGTCCTTATGATTAATATCGGATTAATATAGATATGAGATAATATTAATTCACATAAGATTTAATCATTAAAATTATCTCTAGTCGAAGTGTTACCAAGACAAGATATTGCTAATGCGATATAGACTAGTCAGTGTTCTAAAAGGCGTTAGGCACCCCTAGGGCAGCATCCTAGTGCCTAGCATCTAGGGGGAATAGGCGGGGCTTAGAAATTAGGTTAATGTTTAAAGGTTTGGGGGGTTAAGATGAGTTTATAGAAGGTTTGGGGGTTCAAAATAATATTTTTGGGGTTAAAGGTTAAAAACTAAAAGTTTAGAGTTTTAAGAAAAAAGGTTATTAGGAGGCCCCAAACGACTCGTTTTGGGCCTATATAAAAACACTTATATACACCCAAAACGATGTCATTTGGATGTTTCATTAAAAAAAAAAAAAAAAACCTAACGATTGAATCGCTAACCCCCATGCCTTCCACTGCCTACCTCCTCCTACCCTGCCCAGTTGCCAACAGTACCCGATCGACACTGCTTAGTCTACCGATCTCCGACTAGGTGACCGCCGAAATCGCCTTTTAGATTACTGAGACTAGTATTGCACTTGTATGGATTATAAAAGCGTAACCGTATAATTCTCATGCATTTAAATATTAGATATTTAAGCAAGTATGATAGAATAATATTATTAGCCGTTTAGAGCAGGAATAGATTCACTAGATATGATCTAGTATGGAATCCCAGTGATAGTTTACCTAAAGTGTCTATGGAAGGTTCACCCAGGGTAGGTGTAAGTAATCCTCAGACCTGAGATTTACAAGGCCATCTCATATGACAATCGGTATGCTTTGACACTTGATGTTTGGAATCTTGACAGGTTTCACATATAGTTGTGATTAGGTACGTCAAGAACCATTTAGGAGTGGATGTAATGTCAAGACGAGACATGTCATTCCAGGTAAAAGGAGATGATGTCACATAGGATACGGCGACAATTGCTCTAAGGGTTGTCCATTGGGATGATATGACTATGTCTTGATCTCTCCAGTAAAGAGAATTATTAGTTTTGGGATTTGAAATGTATGTCATTATTGGTGTAGACACGTAGCCAACCTCAGGCCTCGTATGTGACATCTGACATATAATTTAATTATATAGAATTACGCTTAACAACGGTTACATACATCTTTAGATATTTCAGAAAATTGGGTAGACACGGTACTTTACTAGAAGTCAACTATGTCTTATAAATCGGTAGAGGTACGATATGTTTCACGTGCATATACGGATAATCCGGTAAGCTTGATTTATTACCCATTTATCTAAAAATCTAATGGGTCAATTATCGAAGACTCACTGATGAAGAATTGACATGAGCGATTGAAAAAAAATTAACCTAGGATTAATTTTGGCATTAAAGAGAGAAATTTTAGTTTAATTTGGAATTAATCAAGTGAATAAAATTTGTAAAAAAAAAATTTAGATTTTTTTACAAATTTATTTATGAGCTATTGGACATATTTGATATGTTAATTTATTTATTAAACGGTTTAATAGACTTGGATATTCAAATGGGCTTTAAAAGGCCAATTAGTTTAATTTTGAAAATTAGTCTAATTTAGGCCTAAATTGTTTTATAATGGCTTGGCCCATTAATATTGTTTTAATTAAATTGGATTTAATCAAATAATAAAACCCAAGCCCATTTATATTGGTGGTAGGATATGTTAGACATAACAATTTATTTTAATGACATTTTTATAATTTGTAAAATTATGGGATAAGAATAAATTACCAACCAATATTAAAATGTGCCAAGTGTATGAAATTCACTATTCATTCATCTTCTCTCTTCCAATTTCGAAATTTGCTCTATCTCCCCCTTTGAAATCTTGTTCTTAAAAGTTTCACACAATTTCTAGCAAAATTTAGTCAATTCAAAAGGGAMGAGGTGTTCTAAGTCATTAGAAGAATACCATATTTCATTTTGGCAAGGTTGGTGGTGGTTTGGTTAACTTGGGGCAAGGAAGAAACGTATTTTCAGACTTAGAGTTTTGTGAGTTTTCTTCCTACCAAACCTATTCTTTTACATCCTAGATGTTGATCCAATGGTTGGTTTTCATCACATTTAGCTTCAGAAGATTATTTAGACTTTTAGTTTCAAATGTCTTTTTGCATGTTGAATGGAGATTAATACCCAACTTTAGATGGGTTTTGAAATGGAGATTGACATCGTTACCTAATTTAGATAGGCTTTTGTATAAAGTGGGTCAGAGGCCAATTAATAGCAAATGGTATGATGAATAACTAGCTTTGATTGATATGGATGAACTATTATATGTTATAGAGATAAGCCTTTAATTTTTTTTGTCATCATTATATGTTGAATGGAGATCAAAATCCAATTGAGATGAACTCTTGTCTGTTGAATGGAGATTTATATCATAACTTCTTAATGGAGATTGAGTTTTTTATTGGTCCTTGAGTTCGGTTTTAAGTTGGACCTTAACAATTTTTATTTGAAAGATAAGAAAAAAAAATTCCACTGAAAACCGTGAAGTTGGACCAATTTTTATTTAAGTTGGACCTTCAATAACATTTCCTTGTTATTGAAGGCGTGTGGCAGGG
>JANKKB010027891.1:0-12277 GCA_026225775.1 Bursera palmeri | reverse complement strand
TTTTTACAATTCAAATGAGTGTGGATCTCCGATGCCTTAGTGTCTTTTACTTGAATTAATTTTATTTGGTAATTTCTCTCTAAAATCAATCAACATTTCATTTGCATTTTCTTTGCTCTTGGATTTTGGACATTGAAATAAGGACTATTTTATCTTAATAAAAATCTCCTTGTGGATACAATACTTGGACTCACCGAGGACTATAATTAAGACAACATACACTTGGTTATTACACTTTCTAAGATGTAGCAGTACAACTTAGAATATGTTGAGACGTGGATGCAAGATAAATAATAAAGTGGATGCAAGAGGATTAGAGAGTGTTTTCTGACATCTTTGGTTATTGAAGATGGTATAACTTTGATTTAGTTTCGTTACAACTTTTGAATGTTAGGTATAACTTGTGATATAACATTCTTTTTTTGTTTATTATTATTATTATTATTATTTTGGTAAAGGAACTCTGTTAGTCCTATAACATGGCTTTTGGAATAAACTGTGTAATTGCTTCAATATATAGTTTCATGCAAATGCTTTTATTTTGTAAAGGACCTTAAATAGCAACTTTTGGAATATATTGTGATATACTGTGATATGGTATTTGGAACAAACTGTGTAATGTAATATATTTCAATAGAAAATAGCAAGTTTTGTATATCTTTATTCTATTCTTATTGTTTATTGCTTAAGTTTTGTATATCTTTATTCTATTCTTATTGTTTATTGCATTTGAGGTTACTGGTATTGTTGAGAAAGTGGTCCAGGAGCAATTTTTTTTATTAAACCAGTTTTTGATTGATATGTATATATTAATTAATCAATACGAACTTTTGAAGAAGAATAATGTTTTCTTCTATGCGTATCACATGTCCCTTCGAATAGCTAGAGTGTGCTAGCCAACTGAAACCTTAATAAATATGAAGTTAATTATTAGGACTGATTTTATGGAAATAGCCACAGCAAATTTATAATTACTCTTATTTGTATGTTGTGTTTCACCATTTGTATAAACATGCATTGCAAATTTATAATCAAATGCATGAAATTAATAATTAATAATTACCTATATTATATTACACCATTTGTATGTTGCAGTTCTTAGTTGAAATATTGGTATTTATTTTAAGGGAATTTGATCATTTAACTCAATATTATCATTTATAAATTAGAACATTAATTTGATCATTTAACTCAATATTATCATTTATAAATTAGTAATGTTCTTTTTATATTTGTTAGTAGTAATAAAATAGTAAAGTTGTTGGAGTATAAAGATCAACGTATATTAACTAAAAGAGAAATTTGATAAAACTCAATAATATAAAGGCCAAATTTTAGGTGATAAGCGATAATTCCCTAATTTGATTCATGAAATTAATAGAAAATATAATAGGGTTAGGTAACGACCGTCACGCGCTTCAAAAGCAGGTTGGACCGAACAGAAATTTTTGCTTCACTTAAATTTCCCAAGCTTGTTGTGCTATTCCTTCCTTTCCTGCCTTTGCAATTTTTACTTCGTGTGGCTCCGAGCCTCCGACCAATAAATTAAAAAAAAAAAAAAAAAAAATCAATGGCATGTTCTCTTCATTATATTGAGAAAGCAAATAATAATAAGAAGATAATGACATAATCACTACGCAACCCCCATGCTCATTCACTTCGTTACTTCATCCCCCTCTTTCTCTCTCCTCTCTCTCTCTCTCTCTCTCTCTCTCTCTATGTAGTTCTCTTGCTCTCTTTTCTCTCTCTGTCTGTGCATATACTGAATCCTACACTTGAATGCCCCTCTCAGGGAAACATCAGCATGACAACGTGACCTATGTACTTTTTCCTCTATACCTCTCTCTCTCTCTCTGTCTCCATCACTTTTCTCTCTCCTCCACTATATAAATTAATATCTTTATACCATATCTTAGATGCATAATTTGCATTGTGTTTGCTTCTAGCTCTAATAATATTCATCCACTTATATATACATATACATATCTCCTTCCGAACGCATCTTCTCTTATCAAAAGAGATATAGAGTTGAGTGATACCGATCCAAAAAAAAAAGTAGTGTATAGTCATGGCTCCATCAACTTCCTCTACTAGATGGTGCCCAACGCCAGAGCAGCTGATGATTTTGGAGGAGATGTACAGAAGTGGGATTCGAACTCCCAATGCTTTACAAATTCAACAAATCACTGCCCACCTCTCCCTTTATGGCAAGATTGAAGGCAAGAATGTGTTTTATTGGTTTCAAAACCATAAAGCAAGGGAGAAGCAAAAGCTTCGGAGGAAGCTCGGTAAGCAACTGCATCAAAAAGAAATCTACCTTCATCAGCAGCTGCAGCATACTACTCAACCAAACCTCATGCGCTACTTTGACTCTCCTGCTTCACTTCTTCAACAACTTTCTTACTACACCTCCGCTAGATTCCCTCCCCAGGTAAAAAATCTTCTAAACTTATGCACGTTTCTTGTTCTTTAGTGTTTTCTTTTTTTCGCAAGTTTCACGTTAATAATTTGTTTTCATATCTTCTTGTTACCAAATCCACACAAGCTACATAGAAAATTAATTAAAGAACTAATTATAAAAAATAGTACTTGTCGTTCGAAATAACATTTATGAACTCTTTTTTTTCTGGCATGTATGAACTTCATACGAATTATCATTTTAGGGTTCCATGAAGTAGGCTGGTTTTCTCGTTTTCTTCCTAAAAACGGAACAAAAAGCACTAATTTCGGACAAGGAAAAAAAAAAAAAAAGACAAAAACAGTAGGAAACTATTTTCACACATTCCATTAACTTGCTTTATTGTAAGTAACCTTAAGCACTTATATTTTAACTTATCATTCTGCACTTCAATGAATTAGAGAAAACTGAAAGACGTACGAAATCTTGTAAATTCTACAAACCCTCTTCAAGGTGGCCATTTCTATCTGTTAACTTTCTTTTTCTTCGAAGATTTTTGTTCTTATTCTCAAATCTTACATATTTAATTAACAGGGAGGATCACAATTATCCGAGAATGCTCCACAACAAACTATGAATCACGCGTGGAACGTAAATATACCAGAAAGGGTTGAGATGGTGAAGTCCTTGATGGGAATGTGCGGCCCTGATTGGATGGTGATGGTGGATGTCGCTCCACCATCCCCATGTTGCTCAAGACCACCGCTCAAAACCCTTGAACTCTTCCCTATCACAGCCACCAATCTTAAAGAAGAGTGCAGCCCATCCATTTAGCAATATTAATTATCTCTTTTGTAATACCAATAACAAAATCCAGTGCATGGGTCTCCCTCTCTTTTAAGGTTAATAGCTAATTTTAAATCTGTCCGTGACTTGTGTGTTTGTCTTTTTACTGTAATTCTTGTGTCTAACAAGGCTGGGGACTCAGAAAGATCTCAATTGCCTAGCGAGTAAAGGCTCTGGTCTCCTACTGCTACTGCCTCTATATTAATTTGCATTGTCTATTTACCATATATAAAATATTATAATTTCTCGTGCTGAAACTGAGCTTGAAAAGGGTTTTGTTTTCTCTTCTCATTTTGACGCTTATTTTCATTTTTTATTTTCAAAGCATTTCGTAATAAAGCTGCCATCAACGCCAGTACTTAAGCGACATGTAGTCACGAAGAAATCAGCTTTCCAGACAGGTCAATGCTACCATTTAAAATATTACATTAATCTTCAGAATTCAACTTCTGAGAACCAGCCGGAAACCACTTCCAGGAAAATTGAAAATAATAAACAAGAGTCGACCATGTATAATTTGATCAAAACTAGAAATGCGCTAGCTCAATTTCAATTCTTTGAAAACAAATAATTGTACTCTATCATTGGAAGACAAAATTTTTAAAGCTAGCTAGAATAGATCCTGAGCCGTCACTCATGGCCGTCAAACATTATAGTTTGTCTCTTTGGAGTTTGACATTGTAGTAATGTAAAGCATCTATTTCAGTTGAACGGATAAATTCCAAATTAAATCAAACACACGAGTTGCACGACAAGGGCAGGCAGGGGCCTATATGTTCATGATGCGAAAAATTAAATAGTGAGTTTTGCTTCTTGTTCTAACTTTTTAGCTCAAGCACCTCAAATATTGATTACGTTAAATACATAAATATGTTGAACTACAAACTAAGAGTTGAGATTTAAAATAAAAAATTGTATTTAATAATTCCAATTTATTAATTATCTCAATCATTGGATTGTGTAAGATGAATGAATAAAAATTTGTGTAAAATATTTATGTTAATTATATATATATATATATATATATATATATATATATATTTTTTTTTTAAATTTTCATAAAAGAGAGAATTAATTTTGTGTCATCACAAGAGTAGTAAACTTACATATTACAGTTGTGATCAGTGTGTACTGTAGTATATGTGGGAGAAACAGTCAGACAGCTATCCTCATAACCTGCGAAAATAGCCTCCATAATAATTCTAATAGAATCCTCAATTATAAGCCACAAAAATTAAACCACACACGCGTATTTCTTTATTTAGGAATTGCATGCCCATGAATACTGCAATAAAGATAGCTTATTTCGATGCACCAGAGCCGAAGCATAAGAGAATCCTACATTATATTCGTAGAATTAAACCTTACATACGCCCAAATACGTCATTTCTTTCTTTCTGGACTTACCATCAATACTGCAATAAAGATAGCTTACGTCCATACCCAGAAACATACGTCCATACCCAGAAACATACGTCCCACTGACTAGTCTTAGTCTTAATTTGCTGCATGGTTTGGCCCTACAGTTGCATATAATAAACATGCTATGTTTAAAACTTACGAAAGCAGCGTCATCTCATTCAATTCATACGTTTAATTTTGTAAAAATTTAAAAAATGATGGAAATTGATATATGTCTGACGAAAAGGAACTCTGGAATATGTATCAAGCTTTACAGTCAATTAAGATCCCTTAAACAAGGAACTTGTCTCAAGCTTGAAGAAGCTTGTTTTACTTTAAAATTTGTTCGCAGAGACGGAGAGAGAGAGAGCGAGAAGTTTGGTGCAAATTAAATCACCTTCGTAAATGATAAACTGTAAGAAAATTTAAATGGCGAGACCCCACAGTAGTTTTGGATTTTATGCATGCATACGCATACATGCATGAAATGATGATCTCCCTTTACAGATAAGCTTCGTTTGTTAGGTTTCTTTGCCTAAGATTAATGATCGATTGAAGTTTCCCTACTTTTTATCAATGACCTGTCGATGATATGATAAAGGAAACATGCCGATGGTATTACATTCATTGACTCTGTTAGAGTGTGATCTAAATCTTACTTCTTGGAGAAATCATTTTAGAATTTAATTTTATGATTTGCTTTTCATTAGGATTCTATTTTCCTAATTATGGTTAACTTTTATTATACTAGTTGACTCCTATAAGAAATATAATTGATAGAAAGAATAAGAAAATAGAATTACTATATCAATAGTAGTTCTACTCTTATTAGACTCCTATTAAGAATAGAAAATCTCCATATACACCTATAAATATAGGGATTGAGAATCAGTTTCAGTTATGAAGAGATTTTACGAGAGAGAAGGGCTAGACATAAGGAGTGAATACCCTTAGTATTTTAGGAGTAGAGATTTGGTTCAACACCAATAGAGCATGTTGCTCTGTTATATTAGGCGGCTACACTTAGGCGTTAATATGTTTGTTATCGGATTGGTATTTGGTAGAGTACCTGTATGGTGTGTTATCTTTTCTACGCTTACATACTTATGATTTAGTGGATTTATCTCTTCGTCCGTGAATGTAGGCAATTGAAGCCGAACTACGTTAAATATTTTATCTCTTTATGTTGTTTAAATTTTACCAATCTTGATGTTATTTGTTTCTGCATAATTCCCTTACAAGTGGTATCAGAGCTCGTTAATTTTCTTACAAGTGGTATCAGAGCCAAGGTTGCAAACTGGGAGAAGATTTTTTATCAAAGCTAAGGTTGCGAACTAGGAGAATATTTTTTATTAGAGCCATGGTTGCGAACTGAGAGAATACTATTTTATCAGAGCTAGGAAGACTATTCTATTTTTTCAAGATTAAGTATATGCAAAAGAGATTGGCTACAACGATTACAAGTTGTAGGTGGAATGATTCTCAAGTAGATGCATTCTTCTTCTTCTCTACCGTAACATCAACACAGTTGATAGTCACTGTTTATTGTCAGATATTGTTCACCATGGTTACTGTTCATCATCTATTACTGTTCACCGTGGTTGGTTACTGTTTATCTCGATTACTGTTCACGGGGTTACTGTTCATCATAAGATATTATTCAGGAGTTACTGTTCATAAACCATCACTATTCACAGTTACTGTATATACTATTTACGATGCATTTAAATACCATGATCATTGTCCAATGAGTACAAATTACCGTTGTGGAAGAGATGAATAGTTTGTGGTAGAATTCATGTCAAACTGGAGATTTGTTAGAGTGTGATTTGAATCTTACTTCTTGGAGAAATCCTTTTAGGATTCGGTTTTATGATTTGCTTTTGATTAGGATTCTATTTTCCTAATTATGGTTAACTTCTATTATACTAGTTGACTCCTATAAGAAATAGATTGATAGAAGGAATAGGAAAATAGAATTATTATATCAATAGGAGTTCTACTCTTATTAGACTCCTATTAAGAATAGAAGATCTCTATATACACCTATAAATATAGGGATTGAGAATCAGTTTCAGTTATGAACAGATTTTATGAGAGAGAAGAGCTAGACATAAGGGGTGAATATCCTTAGTATTTTAGGAGTAGGAATTTAGTTCAACATCGATAGAGTATGTTACTCTGTTATATTAGGCATTGGGTATTATTCCTTTAGGTTGAATGATAGTAGCATCGGGCTATCCTTAGGCGTTAATATGTTTGTTATCGGGTTGGTATTTGGTAGAGCACCTGTATAGTGTATTATCTCTTGTACTTTTACATACTTATGATCTAGTGGATTTATCTCTTCGTCCGTGGATATAGGCAATTGAAGCCGAACCACGTTAAATATTTTGTCTCTTTGTGTTGTTCGAATTTTACCAATCTTAATGTTATTTGTTTTCGTATAATTCCCTTATAAGTGGTATAAGAGTTCGTTAATTTTCTTAAAGACTCTAAAAAGATATCTTGATAGGAACCCTCATGATTTGCTTTATCACCAAACATCAAGGTTGACATTTGGCCTAGCATGTTTTACATGCTCTACATCACCATTATCTCAAGTGAATCGTGAATAAACTTGCAAATGCGTATCAAGTTTCAAATATCACAAGGTGAAAAGGAACAAGCATTAAAGTAGTTAAAAATCACATCCGCTAGAAAACAATAGAAAACGAATGTTTGACTTGGAAAGGAAGATGGTCAAGTGATTTGATTACCTTTGGCAACACTCTGCAGTTGTTCGAGTCTAGGGACTCTTATGTTATCTTGAAGAAGCCATGAATTAATTTAACCTTTACATGGACATGTACTCGAGAAATAGTTTTAGGTTCTCCGGGCTCATTAATTAAACTCCGCTAGCTAGATAATTAATCTAATAAACAATTGCGAGTTGAAAGAGAGAAATGGGTTCTTCTCGTCTTTCACTTGAGAACATGCTAGCAGCTTTTCTCTTCTCTTCTATCACTTTGTAGTTGCTATAACGGACACTAAAAGTATAAACGACACTAAAGTTTGATGTATGTGACCTAATATATACTTAGTTATATGTAGATTAAAGCACATTCTCAAAACAGTGACTATTTTTATAGCTTTTTATAAATTAGTTTAAGATCTCTTTCATTAACGATATAAGATATATATAACAACACATTATATGTTTTATACTTCTCTTGATTTTCAAGCTTATTTCTTTAACTATCTATTAAATATATTTTGTAGATTAAATTGCCTAACATGACATGTCTTCGCCAAACCAAGACATTTTATCAATAAATGGGCAGTTTCCAGGGCTTCGTATTGAAGCTAGGGAGAGTGACCAGCTTCTTTTCAAAGTCGTTAACCATGTCCAGAACAGTATCTCTATCCACTTGCGTAAATGAATAATATATACACTTAGCACATGCAATTAGCTATCTGTTACACGATATAATTGCAAAGTTATAATGATTTCTTTGAAACAGGCATGGCATTCGACAGCTTCGGAGTGGATGGGATGATGGGTCAGCATACATAACTCAATGACCCATTCCCACAAAGCAGAGCTATTTGTATAACTTCACATTATGGGACAGAGAGGAAAACTCTTTCGGCATGCCCACTTTACATAATGGCTAAGATCAATTCTCTATGGTCCCATAATCACTCTTCCCAAGCGTGGAATTCCTTATCCATTTGCCAAACTCTCAAGGAAGTTCCCATTACCTTTACTAATTGGAACTTTATACACATATTAATGAGATACATTTGGAATTTGTCTAAATTTTGCCAAATCTCATACTATTTACACGGTAGGAGAATGGTTCAATGAGGATCCTGAGGCTGTCATTAGCCAGGCCCTTCAAACTGGTGAAGGCCTTAAAATCTCGGACGCTTATACCATCAAATGGACTTCCAGGTCCTTTGTACAATCGCTCTGCTAAAGGTGTCAAAAGTTTAAACTGAAATATTGTCATGAAATAATAATTTTACAAGCTATTTTAGTTGATTTGGCATAAATTGAAATTGGTGCTGGCACATACAGTCAAGCTGAACGTGAAGCCTGGAAAAACTCATCTTCTGCGTCTAATAATGCTTCACTCAATGATGAGCTGTTCTTCAGCATAGCAAACTACGCTGTCACACTTGTTGAAGCTGATGCTGTCTATGTTAAACCTTTTGAGACTGAAACACTCCTCACTGCCCCTGGACAGACAACAAACGTTCTTCTCAAAACCAAACCCCATTTTCCAAATGCCATATTTTTCATGACCGCTAGACGTTACGTAACTGGCCAAGGCACTTTGGACAACTCAACTAATGTTGCTGATCATTTAGAGTATGAAAAACCATCTAACTCTTTTCATTCAAGTGAGTCCATTAATAATCTTCCACTCTTTAAACCAATTTTACCTGCTCTCAACGACACTTCCTTTGCAACAAATTTTATAAAAAAACTTTGTTGCTTAGCAAGTGCACAATTCCCTGCCAATATACCTCAAAAGGTTGATAAGCGATTCTTCTTCACGGTAGGCCTTGGAACAAGTCTGTGCTAGAGTAACCAAACCTGCCAAGGTCCTAGTGGAATTATGTTCCAAGCTTCAATCAATGTCACAAAATTTAAGTTTAAAGAGGGGTTTAGAAATAGATTTTTTGGGCTTAAGTAACTTAAAGTACAAAAGTAGATTATGAAATAGTGATGGGATTCTGAAAAACATCTATTTCCTATTTTTATAACTCTTTAATAAATCAGATCATTTTTTATAATTAGCTTCAGTTAGTAATCGTTTTCAAATTAATTATTACTAAACATATTTATTGTTGTACTTAAGGTTAGGACGATCTCAATCGGGCTTTATTACTTTACTTAAATGTCACCATCTCCATATGTAAAAGCCATCGCACCAAAGTTATAGAGATGGTTGATATCCATTTTTTCATAAAATCATAGAGCTCTTAATTCAAAAATTAGTACAGTCTGGTTATTATATTATCTCTCTTTACAAATGTGAAATGTGACTAGACAGGCAATGGAGCCCTTCAATCGCTTTCTCAATGGTACTAGGCATAGTAAGAGTAATATAGGGGAATTCATAACACATATATATAGATAGGTTGTGTAAAGATTAATAAATATTCCTCTCGAAACAAACGTCACAGCCTTGCCTTCCTAGTACCTCGATTTAACCACTCTCCAACATTAGTAGAAGTGTACTACCTTGAGGTGAATTAGGTGACAGTAAGTTGTGCCTTCTGAGGCTTCGATTCTGTTATGTGTAAACGTGCATGGTAATCGAGAAACAACAATAGATAGAAGAGATTGACACATAGAATTTATGTGATTCGGCACTGTACTTACATCAATGGTTGTACAGCTAAAAAAATTCACAAAGAAGAATATAATACAATAGGGTTACAAAGGTTATTTATATATGGAATCCTAATCTCGAAAATGTCCTTACTATACTCTTAAAATGTACCTTTGTCCAGGCCTATCGGCCTATGCCCCCACTCCATCAACTATCCCCACCATATACAAATATGAGCCACATAACAAATAGAATCATTCCTTCAACTTTTTTTCTTTTTGAAAATTATTTACTTCTTAATATGCTTTGTATATATATTTATTAGAGAGCAATGAAGATGAACAAACCTGGAAGAACTAATTGGTGCATTTGTTGTCAAACTACACCGGAAAAGGTGGAAGAACTTGAAGTGAAGTAACTAAGTTGAAGCTTTGGTTAAGATTTTGATGACTCTTGAATGGTTTGTGTAATTAAATTATTTTTCTCAAAGAAAAGGAATATTTTAATTACTTAGACGTGGTAAGCAGAGACAAAAAGGCTAATGATGTTGTAAATATTGGAATTTTGAAGAACAAAAGTAAAGGACAAGCGAAGAAAAATATTTATGAGATAAGACATATCATGTTACTAGGTTACGAGTGTGTATATATAATTTATTGTTTTGATTTTCTTATATTCGCCTTGTTATTCACTTGATGATGCTATCACTTTGTATATAATTTTTGTATATTTGTATTATTCATTTTTTTTAATGTTGTCATTTTTCACATGTCCATGGTAGTTTATATTATCATTTAATTTGATAGTAATATTGAGTTGTTCACTTTTTTTTTTCTAACTACTGATAGTAATTTGTTACTATTTAATTGGGTAAGTTAACCAAATTTATAAACTGAGGGCATTGATCTACGTGCATTTAATTTTGTCGAATTTAATTGGGTAAGTTAACCAAATTTATAAACTGAGGGCATTGATCTACGTGCATTTAATTTTGTCTAAGGTTTTGAGAATCTAATACCATGTGGCACTTTTAAGATCTAAGGCCTAGGATTTTATTTTTTATTTTCTAATGTCAGATGCGTTATGAGCGAATAGATTTATGGATACTGCAAATTGCAAACTAACTACTGAAGGGAAATAATTATATATATATGTATGACACCAACACATACTTTATATAAACTTAGTCTAAACTCTAAACAGGATTAGAACCGATAGAGACAGCCATCAAGGTAGGACCAGTACAAACAGTTTTGGAAGCCAATCGAAGCAAGCTAGAATAGCAACCAAGATCACAGGAACAGTTCAGAGTTTAGGGTTTTGAAATTATGTACAAACGGTTTTGAAATGTCACATCTCACTATAAAAAAAATGACCTTTTGCGACAAATCAAAATCGTCATTAAAAGTGTCAATTTTGTTACGGAAAACAATCAACAACGAAAAACTGTTCGTCACACGTTCGTTGCGGAAGGTGCGACATATAAAGTATTGAACGGCGAAACAATTTCGTTACGAAAAGACCAATTTGAAGACGATTTTTTTTTTGTTGCTAATGGAGTAAAATTGCGTTACAGAAAAGTGGAAAAAAGAACTAATTATTTGATTTCTAAATGTTTTAGAGACGAAAATATTTGGTCGTAAAAGTTGTAAATAGAGACGAAAAAATCTTGGTTACGGATCATGTGCTTTTGCAACATTACTTTCCCTTCACGAAATAGCGTCCGTGACGAATGGTATATGATATAGCAACAATTAGTTTTGTTAGGAAATGCAATGTTTGGGGACGAAAAAGTTTCGTCACGAAAATGCATTGTATTGCAACAAAAAGCTTCGTTGGAAAATGTTATTTTTAAAAAATGTTTGATGCTTTGGGAACAAAATATTTGGATACTGATTATCATCTTTGGAAATGAAAAAAAATTGTCGTCGTATATGCGATTTTGTGAGAAAAAATTTCGTTACAGAATATGTTTTTAAACAATAAAAGCAATGTTATAGCAACGAAAAAATATAGTTACTAATTGTTATATTTGGAGACAAAAGAAGTAGTTGCCAAATGTATGAATTATTGCATATAATTTCGTTGGAAAGTTTTTAGTTGAAGAAGTAGATATTGATTTAGCAACGAAAAATAATGTTCCAAATTGCCGTAATTGGAGATGAAAAAATTTTGGTCATAGATAATGTTATTTTATCACAAATTATTCTTAATTAGTAATTGACTTTGTTAAATCTATGTTTAGACCCTAAAGTACCTAGAGGGGGGGGTGAATAGGTATTTAAAAATTTACTCTGCGGAAGCT
>JANKKB010027890.1:0-10245 GCA_026225775.1 Bursera palmeri | reverse complement strand
CAAATGGGAGAGGGCATTCAAGGAATTTTCATAGAAATTCATTTATTGCCACCCAACCACTCTTATCACTTGTAACCACTTTTGGGAATAACTTACACACCAAATTTATCAATGTGTCCAACATGAAAGATGTAGATAATTGAATTATCTTTCCATAGCTGCTTGAATGCTGCCATTTGAATATGTAGTTATGGAGAAATGGCCAAAATACAGCAGCTATATCAATTCTTACACACCAACCACTTCATCAATTTGTAAGGTATTTTGGAGTTTCTTAACCATAGAATTTGATTAATTGGAAAACATAACACTTGTTGACAATTGAATAAGCTCTCCAAAGCCGTAAGAATGAAGTCATTTGGAGTTGTATTCATTAAGATGTGGTCCCAGATGTCTAGATATATTAGGCTGTGATTCATTTTCGGCCACCTATCAATCAATTTCCAACAACTTTTTGATCAACTTGCACTCATAATTTAAGAAAGTTTCCAACATACAAGTTGTAGATAATTATTGTAGCTTTTCAAATCATCTTGAATCAAGTCATTTGGAGTTATGGTTAGATAGCAGTGGCCCCATAAGTCTACATAGGTCAGGTTGGATATCTCAAATTCTTAGTTCTATTGTAACCCAATTTCAACCCATTAGACATTAAACATGGGCTATATGTTGTTCTTCAAGTTTGTGGAGAAATCTGTTAACTTTCTACAGGTATAAGATTCGAACCAAATGAGCTTCGGGATTGAAAGTTATGCTCATTTTACTTGGCCTGCATCAAAGTAACAAAAAAAAAAAAATTTACAATAATAATTCTTTTAAGCTCAGATCAAAATAAATACTTAAATTAATAGCACTTAAAATGTAAAAATGATATTTAAACTCATAATAAATATACACTTTTAAGTGTTTATCAGGAATCTCACAACATATACAAAACTATATAGCATTTTAATTGAAAGCGTAAAATGAGGGAAAATAAACTGCCATGCACAATCCCACATTTACTTGCAAACTGCCCCTTTCATGAAATTTCTCAATGCATTTCTTAATGTACTTATGACCTTTACCATCTATTGCCATCATTGGATCCCACTCACAGAGCCGGACTATCCAAGGATTCCACAAGTATCTATTTGGATTTTTGTGGACCAAGCAAGACTATTCGGGTTTGTTCACAAGTTAGACTATCTATGTACTATTTGGATCCCCGCACACCAAGCAAGGCTATCCATAAACCACTCGAATTTTGCATACTAGTTATGTCATCTGAGATCATCTGCACACTTTGTGGACTCCTGCACACTAAACAAGGTCAATCCAGGGTTTGCTCAATCTTTCCACATATATATTCATTTCTCTTTTCAATTCACTATTACGCATAGCAGATTCTAAAGTCATTAATTTACAAGGAAATTACATATAGATGCCTTTAACACATCAAAATCCATGTTTGGGTATCCAATGAATATAACCCATAACTAATCTATATCAACAACCCGCAACCCACGTGACCCAAAATCTCATAACCCACAAATGTTTCAATTTCTACTTTCCTATTTCAAAAACACAATAAATTCTAAAAATCTCCTTACAAATCCACACATGGGTTTCAATCCAAAAAACCCCAAGTGGTATTGTCCAAATCCAACAAAGCTCTAACCCACATTCACAAATACACCAATTAAAATGAAATAGAGGGGTGTAGAAGAGAAATCCCTACCTTGGATGGACGATTCACGGAAGCCCAAAGATTGCTCTCTTTTCTTTCTCTCTCCTCCCTCTCCCTTCTCTTCTTCCTCTTTCTCTCTTTTATTTCTCTTTCCCAAGTCTGTGTCGTAAAAATAAGAAAGGAGGGCTAAGGTTTACAAAGAAATTGAAAATTGGGACACGCTCGGTATTTTGAAATCTTTAATTTTTGTGAATTCCTACACTGGTATCACGACATGGTTCCATCCACGCCAACATAGAGTTTCTGACTTTCTGTGCCGCAACGTGTTCTAAACCAGGCTAAGGCATAGACTTTCTGTCTGGCCACACCGCGGTGTAATTCACCTACCCTGCGCCCTAATTTCCCTTTCTATGCCATGACGTAATCCTTCTACGCCGCAACGTGATTTGCTTGTTCTAGTTTTCTCAAATTCACCAAAATTTCATCCAACTCTTCGTACAAACATTCCCGTATACATTCATACATATAAATCAATACATAATTCTCTCTTTTACAATCGACACAACCATCAAATGTGAAACAATCATATACTCATATATATATATATATATATATATATATATATACACACTTACTTTTAATTATATTTGAGCCCCATTTTTGGAAAAAATTGTACATATACTCCTATACACATATATTCGCATATAACAACATTTACATATCATAATTACTTATGCGAAAAATTTATGCATACTATTCAAAAATTTCACTATTACAATTTTTCGGGTTACCACATGTTTTATTGTTTTATTTGAATTAAAAAAGGAAAAAAAAAAATTTTTAAACACTCCCTCTCTCTCTTCCCTACACCTCTAGAATTGTAGCAGCTGCTGGTCCTCCCCCTAATGTACTTTTTCATTTTAAAAGGAAACTTTTATCTCATTGTTGCAGTTTATGTTAGAGTTACATCATAAGGTCATGGTTTCTTAACTTTAATTTTAATGCATGCAACACCAAACACAGAACAAGAGGGTATATGATAGAATAGTCATAAAATATATCCTAAGGACACATATTAAGAAATAAAAATTATATAATATTAATAAAATAATCATTAAAATTATTGCATAACGAAAACACACAAACAAATCTCAAGCAAACATACAACATAGAAATTACATGACTCAATAAGAAATCCCAGAAACGATACTGAAAAACAAGCAAAACAATAGGAAGCAAGTGAGATACAAGAGATTATACTGGTTCAGACATAAAATGCTCCTACATCCAGTAGCTGATTCTAGCCATTTAGTATGAAGAATCTTAGAGTTACAAGAGAGAATTAATACAAGATTACAGAAAGTAAAACCCACTATCTCTACTCTTTCTTCTACCCTTACCTCTCTAGAATATCTCTTTCTCTCTCTAGAAGAACCTCAACTCTTTTCCCTGGTTTTCCTCTTGGCTCCTCTCTGCCCTTTTTCTTTCTCTCTGCCTCTCTTCCAAAATAAATGAATGTGACCTTTAAATAGGTGGACAATTAGGTCACTCCCGCACCCTAGTGCATGAAGAAGTGCGCCCCAATGTGATATCGTGCCTTGGTGCGAAATAACTTGGCATTTCGGCCCTAACTTGCTGGAGTTCCTGTGTGCTGGCGTGGAACAGTTGGGCACCCCAACACCAACTCTCTGGAATTCTTGCGTCCCAGCATAGATAGCCAATCCAGAATTTCAAGTTGATTTACCCTCACAAAAATATTATAGAAATTGTGTTAAATTAATTATTTCACTGAATTTAATGAATTTTTAATGAAAGACATAATTTTTGAGGTATTTTTATAATTAAAATACAACAACTTTTAGGTGTTAAAAATATTTTTTAGGACACAAATTAATACTACTCTTAATAAATAGTAGGCCTTTCAAACACTAATGAACTGGACATGAGTTATAGTGGAGATGTCAGCCCATAATTTTTCTGTCGAATAAGACTTTTGGGTTGAGTTCTGCTGCCCGGTTTCATTCTTCCAAACAGCAAATAAACTTCCTCACTACGAATAAATAGTTATTTTTTCGTCTAAACTTGAAAAGTTTACATTCCCATTGTTCTGTTGGTGATCAAGTGGAGCATAACTATAAGTGGCAAAATTAATTAAGTATATGAAGCAGGTCTTACAAAGATGTTTTATCTGAATTTTTTCCCCTTATTCAACAACTCAACGTACATAGAGGTCATCCAGCATGCTTATAATTTCTGGTTGTCTATGTTTTAGTCTTCTATATATTAGCTAAAATCAATATGCAAGATGATCTTAAATTGTACAATATAAACCCATAAACGACTAATATATGAAGATGAATAAGATACATAATGAGTCTCAAATGTTGTATCTAATGTATGCAACACTGGTGCCAATCTCTTTAGTATTAAACAATAACTAATTTCTTTTCTTTTTATTGGTTTAAAGTAAGTTTGATTCACTAAAATTTTCCTAAACCTTTAAAAAGCTGTGTCTTTTGGGTTTGCAAAACCTTTATTTTCTTTCTTATATACATTTCTCCCACTCACACAAATAATTATTAAAAATGGATCAAATTTTCTTAATTATTAAACAATGGATCAAATTTTCTTTCTTTCTTTTCTTATTTATATTTTTCTAGTATGCACCGTGTAATAGAAGTACTGTAGGTATCATTATTTTATAATTGAGTTAAGCAGCTAAGTCTAGATCACCATAGACTTGCAGGTATCATTATTTTATAATTGAGTTAAGCAACTAAGTCAAGATTACCACAGACTTGCAGGTATCATTATTATCACTATAATTCCTAGCTAGTGGAACTTTACTGTTGGCTTAGCTCAATTGAGGATGACTGAAACGTCTAATGTTGAAATGTTGAATTGTTTTTGTTTTCTATGGGTCTAAATTAGACTTTGATTTCTTAAAAGTTTTTTATTATTTATTTCTCCCACACTCAAATGATTAAGCATTAAACAATATCTCTCTTTTCCTTTCTTTGGGTTTAAATATTATACTTTGACTCTCTTTTCCTTTCTTTCAGTTTAAATATGGTAGAATATATATTTCTAGTTCTTTAATATGTCATATTTTGTCAGTCCAAACCAACTCTTTTTCCATTTTCAAGCAACTTAATTTGCAAGACGGGAAAAATAAACAATTTAGCATTAAACAAAGACTTAGCTTGATATTAGACTTGTTAAGTTGTTATTATGATTTTTAATGTGCCATCAATAAATCAGTAACAAAACCTTTAAAGAGGTCTGAAACCGTATCTTGGAGTTTATCTGCCATTCTAACATTAAGCATTAAAGTATGACTATCTTTTCTTACTTTCGCTTTAATGAGACTTTGATTCTTTAAATGGTAGCACTTTTCTAGTTTTTCAAGATGCCATGAATAAACAGTTCAAAAAGCAGATAAATTGAAGCATCGTGTAAAAGAAGATGATCGGATATGCAAGCTGGTTTGAGTGAAAGTCTCTGCACATTGTTTTTAGTTGATTCAATTTAACTTGTTTGATTATTTTTTATGTTCTCTCCTATAATCACATCAATTCCACATCAGTTTTTATATGTAAGTTTTTATAAAATCTTATTGGACTTTATATTCAGTAACAATTATCTCCAAACTGGTTCAATCATAAACGAATTTCTAGTTTAATTTGATTCTTCAAATGGTAGCACAGAAATTTCTAGTTTGAATATGCCATTAATGAAGCAGCTCAAAAGCAGATATAACTTAAAGCATCGTGTAAAAGAAGATGGGTCTGCACGCATTTTACGTAACACAATAGATGGGAAGAAGTTCCTCCTCTTCAGTATCATAAACCGCTTCATATATATTGAGGTGACAATCTAATATTATTTATTTTAATTCAATTCTAAGATTTACTCCTCTAATGGCGTCAGAGTTTGTATGTATTAACTACTTTTAAAAATGAGTTTTATATTTTGCAAGTTATAAGTACATTTGTAATAATTAATTTGACAATATTAAAATCAAACTATTTAAGTATCTTTAAAAAATTATGTTGTTAATTTATCTATATTATAAATAATGTGAAAAAATAAAAATGAAAATACACATAAATAAAATAACATGAATTTCATAATTTCATATTAATACCAAGAAAGTAATTATAATAATAAAATAATTAAACCATTACAAATTAATACGAAACGATAAGGGTTTTACTAGATACGTAATTAAAAAATTTAGGGATAGTTTGGGGAGCTGAATTTTAAAAAAGAAATTATTGGACAAAGAAAGGTTATGATGAGAAAATTCATGAAACCTAAACATAATATAAATTATTAAAAAAGTTACATCAATCAATTAGCTTTTATCATCATTGTCATAAAATTAATCTGGGCAGCTCAACCTGCAGATAGCATGGCTATATATGATCAATTTAACTATTCATTTTTAAATAAAGACTAAATTAAAATACAAGTCTTCGTCTTGCAGCGAGAATGCTTCATCAATATATAATTAATTAGGACCAAGTCTTGGTCATCAAAGACTTCTTACAGATGCCATATCATTTTCCAAGCGAATTATTCTATGATTTGCTTGACTAAATATTGAGTGATGGAGCAGATGTTTAAGGAAGTAGTATACTATTAATTACTAGATGTTAAGGAAGGTTTACAATTTGGGGAACACTCATGCAATGGCTGAAATTTGAAAAATAATCTAAACTTAAAGTCTGAATCTAAATTATAATTCCACAGAGAGTTTAAGGACCACTTATGCATCTCTTACATTCTCTTCCATGCTTATTGCTTGATATCTTGTTCAGAAATCTGCAAAGGAGAGGAACTGAAGTTAGAGTGGCAGTAAAGCAGCACAATTCCAAAACTATTTGAACAAAATATATTTGCACTTGAACTTGAGTAGAACTGTAGAAACCAAAGTGGAAAACATTTTAGGATAAGCTAAGAAGTTTGCTGTAGTGAAATAACAGAACTGATTTATACAAAATTGGAACATACACCATTTGCGGATCAGCGCTCTCACTTACCAATTTCTCCTCTTCCTCTGCATCTTCCAGCCTGCTCTTCTCACGTTTGCTGATTGTTTCCTTTCAATCATTCTCACAAACCATAGTGGCTTTTTGGTTGCAAATACAGCATATCCCATCAACGAACCAATCACCGATCCACATCCATAACCGATTATAACAGCTTTCCATTCAAAAGAATCATTTTCAACACAGCTATCCACATCCATAATGTTTCGTGGAATGTTGGACCTAGTTCTTGTGCCTTGTTATCAACACATTTTTTTGACATTGGTTGTCCACATAGCCCCGCGTTTCCAACAAAAGAATCATTTTCAAATTTACCAAATTGATATCCTTGAGGTATAGGCCCCGCAAATTGGTTGTATGATAGATTTAACATTGCAAGAAAAATCAATTCTGTCAACTGCATGGGTATCTCTCCAAAAAGCTTATTTGAGGAAAGATCTAATGATTCAAGGTATGCCATATTTCCTAGTGATGATGGAATACAACCAGTAAGCTTATTATGTGAAAAGTTGAGTACCTGGAGTGAATCAAGCTTTCCAAGTGCTGTCGGAATTCCTTCTTGAAATAGGTTCTCAGACAAATCTATGAGCGTCAACCAGGTTATTATGCGGACTAATTTAATATTGAAACCTTTCAATGTCACAATGATTGAATAATATTGAAGAGACCCATCTCCCATATATTCCAGTTGACGGCTATCATAGGGCCCACGCATCATAGACTTGAAACTTTGAAAGTATCTTGTTGGTAAAAGGCCGGTGAATTGATTTTGTGAGATGTCAAGTATTGTCAACTTAGGGAAGGAAGACATTGTATTGGAACTTCTAATCGGGCCATGAAATTTATTAGATCTTAGAATAAGAACTTTCAATTCCGAAAGCGATGCTATCCAATGGGGAAAAGTATCGTTAATCTTATTGTTACCAACATCTAAAACTTGCAACTGGCTACAGTTAACAAAAGAAAGTGGTAATGGTCCCTCAAATTGATTGCCATTGAGACTCAGAAACAGAATACTTGTTTTTGCTAATGACTGAGGGATGCTGCCATGAAAGTAGTTCATTCGCACGTCCAAGAACGAAAGCCAATAAGAAGAGGAACCCAGACATTGTGGAATGATTCCACTCAAGCTGTTATTAGACAAGATAAGATATGCGATTGAGCTCAAATTACAAAATGATGAAGGAATCTCACCGGTGAAATTATTGTTTGAAACTGATAAGAACCAAATGGAAGCTGGTAGAATTGGAAGTTTTCCTTGGAGCAAGTTGGAATGAAGGTCAAGATATGTCAGGGTTATCAACGACGGAATTTGCTCAAAACTTGTCAAAAAGTTGTCAGAGAGATTCAAATAGAACAATTTTTGGCACAACTCCAAATGCCATTGGGAAATTCGGCCAGGAATTCTATTGTCAGAAAGATCTAAACTTAGCAAATTTTCTGCGTTTCTTAAGAAAATTGGGAATTCAGTTAGACTGCATTGAGAGAATTTGAACACCTGAAGCCTGGACAAGGTAAAGTTGGTATTGCTGAATGTTCCGAGTGACAATTGGCTGTTGTATGAAAGGTCAATTCTTTCGACACTTTTGAGGTTTGATAATGTGTCAAACATCATAGTTCCAATCAAGTTATTAGATGAGAGGTCAAAGTGAGTAAGGTTCACAAATTCAAACCTAAAATTTGGAATGGAACCTATGAGTTTGTTGTTGTTAAGGCTTAAAGACTGCAAAGATGGCAGGGTAAACAACCAAAATGGTATTTTACCACTCAAAAAATTATAACCTAAGTCAAACTTAGTTAGATTTGAAAGGCCACTTACATGACAAGGAATTCGACCCTCAAATTTGTTTCTCGAAAAATCTACTTCAGAAAGTTGTGTGAGGTTGAATGCTGACGATGGTAACCGACCGCTGAAGTTATTAGTTGAAAGAGATAGAACAGTTAGTCTGCTTAGGTTACCAAAAATATCTGGGAACAGCCCTGAAAAATTGTTGTCTCCGAGATTTAAACTGGTAAGTTCTCCAAAGTTAGATATAGATGTTGGGACTTGACCAGTAAAATTGTTGGATGCTAAATCCAAAGAAATGATTCTTGTGAGGTTCCCAAATGACGTTGGCAGTGAACCTTTGAAGTTGCTATCAGCAAGGCAAAGCACTCTTAGGAATTTAAGATTGCCAATTGTTATGGGTAATTCTCCTGAAAAATTTGTTGAAGAGAGATCCAACAATCTAATGAGGCCGCTCCAGTTAGACTTTGGTAAATTACCTGTGAGAGCTCTATTTTCAAACAAACTTAGTTGCTGGAGAAATGGACGGTGGAAAACATCCTTTGGGAAAGTGCCTTGCAGGTTGGTACTTCGAAGACTGAGAGACATCAAAGAGGAAGACAGGTTTGCCAAGGAACCGGCTGCAACTGAAGACAAGTCAAGATTGTCAAGATGGAGATATCTTAATTCCGTCAGGTTTTGCAAGATCTTATTAAAACTATCTTGACGTAGTTTTAGATGATTTAAGCTACCAGAGAGATCAAGCAAAACAAGCTTAGAAAGGTGAGACATTTCAGTGGGAACTGCGCCAGAAAAATGGGATGAAGAAAGGTTAAGATGCGTCAATTCCCTGAACTGAGCAAAGCTGGACGGAATTATTGATCCATAGAAATCATTACAAGCGAGGTTGAGCTCTTGCAGATGTTGAAGGAGGAAGAGGCTGCTCATGGAGTCGCTAGTGCCATGAAGCCCACTGTAACTAAGGTCAAGGACAATCACATGACCTGTGAGCCCGTCACAAGTGACCCCATCCCATTGGCTGCAGTCACTATTCTCCTTCCAGGACTCCATCTTGGGAAAAAATAAATTTCCCGGACAGTGACTAGAAGAAGAATTATCAACTGAAATGGTGAGCTTGAAAAGGAGCAAGGCATATTTTTCCTGAAGGGAGCAAAGTTTATTGGCTGATGGAGCAGAAGATAACTCAAAAGAAGTTGAAAGAATAATTTGAAAATTCAAGAACAAGAATAGGAGGCTGCAGATGACGAGATTGTGCCTCAATGACACCCACATTTTCCTCATGAAAAGATGCATATTGTTGATAGAAATGAAAAGCGAAGATGAAATATCTACTTATTTGCGTATTTATACAAACAAAAGCTACCAAGCGTTCTCATTGTAAGTTTCCTCGAATTTGTACATCAGATGATGGCAAATGCAAGTTGGTTTGACTGAAAGTCTCCGCACATTGTTTTTAGTTGATTCGATTTAACTTGTTTGATTATTTTTTACGTTCTTTCCTATAATCACATAAATTTCACATCAGTTTTTATATGTTTGTATAAAATCTGATTGGACTTTATATTCAGTAACCATAATCTCCATACTGGTTCAATCATAAACGAATTTTGAGAAGGCCAAAACCTAAATCTTTTCTTTATCAGCTATTGAAATTACAGGTCCAACTAGCGATTGAATACTATTCATGTTTATCAAAATCTAATGTGAAATGGAAGTCTTGGTCATTGAGTGTGGAC
>JANKKB010027889.1:0-12266 GCA_026225775.1 Bursera palmeri | reverse complement strand
TCTTTTACTATTTGTTATGACTTTTAATGACTTTCAAGTTTCATTTATTTTTCTTAATTCCATTTTATTCTCTTTGCCAACTCTCTTAACTTCTTCTATTCTCAGCCGAATAACTTTGTCATCTCTTGCATATCCACTAGAAATATTGGTATCTTTTACACAACTGCCACTGCTCCACTATTAAACAATTTTACACAAACTGTTTGCCTTGATCAAATATCTTTTTCAATTTTTTTGTTTCATATTGTAGATCTAATGAATAGAGGGCTATTATAACTGTTGATATGTGAAATAATGTTGGACATAATAATAATAATAAATAGTAAAAATTTGTTGTTACCAAATACATTAATGAATATTGAAATATTTTTTTAAAATTAGTATTTAAGTTATCTAGTTATGTAATTAGAATTATTTATAGATTTATCTATTTATTTATGAAATTTATATTATATTATTTGAAGTNCATGAAAGTTTATCAATCTCTTGTTAAAAAAGTCTATCAATATCTATAAAAGTTTACAAATATCTATAAATATTATTAAAATGAAAGTCTATAAAAATCTACAGATGTCTATGAAAGTCATTAAAATGAAAGTCTATAAAAGTCATTAAAAGTCTATAAATCTATAAGTCATTCAGTTATAAAAAGTCTTAATTGAATACACCCCCTTCATTTATTATCAATTCATTAATATTACATTATGTAAAATTCTATATATTTAATTGTATAAATTGATTATATTTATAATATAGTAGTCTTAACGTGTATCCTAATTATACATATTAAGCCCTAATAATTATGTATTTCAATCATAAAAATCATTAAAATTTTTACAAAATTATGTAGTCTATTATAAAATTCATTAAACACATAAATGCATAATTTTCAAGATAATTTAATAATTTTTAAGATTGAAATACATAAATGTTTATGACTTATTTATTAGTAAAATATTAAAAACTTTTTTCAAAATTTTATAAGTTGCTTAGTTACACCAACAAGGGTTGATGGGACTTTGGAAAAAGCTTTTTTTAGATCTATTGAAGATTTTGGCCTCTCCAATGACTTGTTTTTTTAAAATTTTAAAATAAAAAATATTTACCATAAAGCAATTTAATACTTTTATATAATCAAACAAACCAAATAGAACTTTTATTCTTCTTTAATTCGAGGTTGTTCCTAGTAATTCAAATTGGTGTGGTGTGGAGAAATAAAGACTAGAAGACAAGTGTGTGGCTGCTAGACACGCCCATCATTTGGAAAAGGGTAGCCATTCATTTTGGACCTTCTCCAAATTCCAAGTTGGGAAAGTCAAAAAGTGCTTTTATAATTATGGGAACGATAGAAAGAACACAAAATACCTGAAAGGAGAAGCATAAAATGAGTACTTAAATAAACCTTCCAACAGACCCCTTGAGTTTTTATTGCTGACAAAGCCCTTAAGTTTATTGTTTTGATTTTAAAAACTCTTCCATTAACTTGGTTAGTATAATCATGCATCGTAAAGCCAATCTAAATGGAAGAAACGATAGTTAAAAGAAAATTTTCAATATTATTCAATTATATATTGAAAATTTATATAAATTCATTATTAATCATTGATTTGAAATAATATAATTAAAAGAATGGTTTAGGAATGTAATGTTAATATATATTATATATATGATAATGATATTTATCGTAAAACGTTGTGCATAATAAGGACATTATATATAAATATATATATATATTTTTTAATTTGAAAATGAGATAATGACCTAAAATTGAGCAATAATGAGAGTTTTTGAAGCTTAAGAAAAGAACTAAAAAACCTTAGGGAGTAAAATGATAAACTAGAAAATCTAGGTGGGACTTAATTGAAAAATAGGCAAGACTTTCGTTGGAGGCTCGACGACCTCGCATCAGTACCATTTGGATGCTCTGCCTGATACCATTCTCTCCAGTCATTTATTCTCTATATATTCATCACCGTCCTTCCCTCCTTTGATCTACTCTGCTTTTCCCATTTTCTTGTTGAAGGAAAAAGAGCAGCTTTGGCAGAGAAATTCCATAATGACGGTTTCATCCGGTGATAATTCCGTGGAGAGGTAGTTCTCTTTCGTGCTTTGTTGTGATCTTTGTTGCGAGATTCCATCTGGATTGTTTTTTTTTTCTTCGATTTTTTGCACTTATGGTGTATGCTTCCACTGATGAATTGGGTAGAGCTTTTCTGCAATGCTATCACTTTTCTTCGAGTTTGATTGGGGTTTGTTGTAGTTCGTTTATTTATATTTTTGGAGGTTTTGAATTATGATTTTTTTTTTCGTTTTCTGAGAATGATCGTGATTATAAATGTTATCAAAATACTACCTTTATTTGTGGGTTTCATGTTGTTTATTTATGGCATCTCAATCTGGTTTATTTATCTTCTGTTGTTTTCAAGTCTCATTATTGAGTTCGAGTTGTTATTTCTTTGTAAAGTTTGTTCTAGCTGTATTGAGGGAGGTCTTCTGTTTGTTAAATTTTGTGTTAAAAGTTTGTCTTTCTGTAGTGTATAGATTTCACTCGGGTGCCAGGATGTCAATCACTCTTTTGCTTCTCTTACCATTGTGTTGCGCGAGTTTGTCTATGTATTATGTTGGACTACAAAAATTAGTAGAATGGTTCAGAGTTTTTCCTATTTCAGGGTCACAATTACCTGGTTAATGTTTAGTGTGTATGTATGTAGATGTATTTAAATGGTTGTGAAAACTTATTAAAGATAAGATTTTAATGTCCTGTTAAATTGACTGCGTAAGGTATCTTGAACATTGGATTATTACAGGATTTGGGATTCTTTCATATTGGTTTATATCTTTTGATTATCAAAAGAATCTTCAATTCTCTATTTATGCTAACTATTATTTTACCTTTTTGCCTTTGTTCTGTGGAAGCAGCAGAGGTTTTCTTGCTAAGCTTGCTCCTCTAGAAGCAGTACTGTTTGACGTTGATGGAACTCTATGTGATTCAGATCCAATCCATCTTCAAGCCTTCCAAATAATGCTTAAAGAGGTAATTTAGTACTTTATACTTCACTTTTGCCTCAGACGAAAATTTCAGTTTCCTCCTATTCATAATTTTACTATTTCCATGGATCACATTTATCACTCTATGATGAAGTGAATTATTATGATGACATAGTAGTCTTAGTGACATGGTAATTGTGCTTATTACATTTCTGGTCAACCTGAAAGTTTAAGCTAATAGATAAAAAATGAAACATTTCCTTAACCTGGTCTGCCTTCCAGAATTTTTTAATCACTATTTGCGGATTTAATGATACTGGGTTTTTTAATAGATTGGTTTCAACGGTGGGGTTCTGATAACTGAGGAATATTTTGTTGAAAATATTGCTGGCAAGCATAATCTTGATATTGCCAAGGTTCTCTTTCCTGATGATCTGCCGAGAGGCATAAAGTTCTGTGAAGAGAAGGAAGCTCTGTTTCGGAGGTAAACAACATTTCCGCCCCTCTACTTTGTGATATATTTTTAGCTCCCAATGTAAAATATTTTTTATGGAAAAAAACAGATTGGCCTCAGAAAAATTAAAGCCTCTAAATGGCCTGTATAAATTGAAGAAATGGGTTGAAGATCATGGGTTGAAACGGGCTGCTGTTACAAATGCTCCGAGACCCAATGCTGAACTCATGATCTCAACTCTTGGGCTCTCAGATTTCTTTGAGGCTGTTGTTGTTGGAGATGAATGTGAGCATGCCAAACCACACCCAGAACCCTACTTGAAGGCTCTTGAACTACTTAAGGTCTCAAAGGAGCACACATTTATATTTGAGGTTTGCCTTATTCCCATAATTTTTTTTCAAAATCATTCAAATTTATGGACTCTCCTTGAATTTTGATGTCGTTCTGTCTATGCTTGTCTAGGATTCGGTTTCAGGGATCACTGCTGGAGTGGCGGCTGGAATGCCTGTTGTTGGTTTATCTACCAGAAATCCAGAGCATTTACTGTTGCAAGCAAAGCCTGCCTTGGTTATTAAGGATTATGATGATCCGAAATTATGGGCAGCTTTGGAAGAGCTTGATAAATTGCACGCTTGAAATATAAAATATCTTAGGGGGTGGGCAGAAATATTTCTATCATACTCTAGGTTACTTTGAAATAGACTTAAAAAATGTCGTTAACTAGCCTCCTGATTCTCTACCTATAGCTGGTTATCTTATTTATGACATCATATACAGCTGATCAGCAATAAAATGAAATCTGTCTTTAACTGCCATAATTTCTGGGTTTAGTCTGTGAGTGATATAATGTGTTATTCTTAAATTAGTATATTTGCATTTCACAGGCAAAATTTTGGAAGAGCGATTTGATAAAATTTTGAAGTGTTGCAAATGCCAATTGCAGATTCAATATGAAGGTGCCCTTCATCCCACTCTCACACATTAAACTGGCAAGGTTTACACCAGGAAAATCTGCACAATCCGATTAAGAAACGGAGTCCATAACATTATATTACCAAATAATAACGCAAAAAAACCAGCGAGGATGCATAACATAGTCCAAATCCAAATTACATATTCCACAATATCGAGCTGCATTACATGGAATTTCTAGCATGTGTTGATTCATGATTCATCTCATCTAGCCCATGAGACAGAATCAATCTCATCCCTAGCAGACTTGTATAACTCAAGCCTCTTGGCGCACTGCTGCCTCCTTTCCATCAACTGAGGATCTTCATTCAGTAACTGAGCTAGTTGCTTGGCCTACACAGAAGAAACCAAAAAAGGAAAAACAAAAACATCATCATATGTTGAATTATATTTAAGTTGTCACAGAATGAGTGTGCTCAAATTACTCTGCTTAAGATACGATCCTAGTGACAATCTAGTTAATTTAGGAAGAGGGAGTTTGAGAAGAAAGTAATTGTTGAGTACCTCCTTTTTGCCAAGTTGGGTATAGAAGTGATCTAGCAAAGACCTCTTTGCCTCCTTCACTTGACAATGTACCACAGCTTTAGGAATGCCCGTCTTGAGTGTCTCAGATACCATCCCAATATAAGAGGAAACATTTGATCCAATCCGGCGGAAATGCCCCTCTGTGTATCTGTCTAGTGTTGAGGGAGTAGGATTTCCACTCCTTTCCACTTCCTGCGGAAGCTTCCGAAAGAAATCCACAGTCAGGTATGAGGATTCCATTTCCACCAATCGCAGAGTTGTCTTCTTACTGTCTTCACGAAACCTCTCCAGTGCTTCATTGGCAGCTGCTGCAATTTCAGCTTGAAGAGTTGGAAAGCGTTTCAGCTCCTGTCCAAATTCCAGAACATCTAACTTACACATTCACCAGCATAAACAGACAATTGCTAAAAAGAATAGCAAGATTCATGTTTTCA
Source organism: Bursera palmeri (assembly GCA_026225775.1). NCBI lineage: Eukaryota > Viridiplantae > Streptophyta > Magnoliopsida > Sapindales > Burseraceae > Bursera > Bursera palmeri. The sequence goes on along the minus strand of JANKKB010027889.1, from coordinate 6,893 downwards.
AACCTGAGTTTCTCCAATTGATCTTCTTACAAGTTCTTTCAGGATAAAGTGAACCTGCAATTCAAAATGCCAATTAATAAAAAATTGATCCTGTTAAAAGTTTGATCATGAATAAATAAAATTCGATTATATGTTCATTGCAACAGGCAGAAATTTCTTTTGTCTACAATGTTACTTGGAAATCATTACTTCCTGAAACTGCCTATCTTTAGCTTCCAAATAAGAAATTATCTTGAGTACAAAGAAAAGCATTCGCATGCCCTGTCACCCATTTGTGGGAACATATTGAAGAGGAAAGGGCCAAGGGTACTTACAGCATCTACTGAAGCTTCAGCTGGGCCTCTGAAATAGTTAAGTGCACTGTCAATGAGCCGTCGATAACCTTGCTCAGGTGCAATTAAATGAGGTTGATACCCGTCTGCTTCTGAAACCACTTTTCTTACATTTTGTGGTGAAAGATGGCGGTCAAATGGAAGCTTCCTTAGAGCAGAAGGAAGCTGACTGTCAAAAACACCATAAATCCGATCACCACCTGGTCTTCTGAGAAATAGCAAAGGAATATAACAGAAAAAAGAGAAGGATTAGAAGGCAACTCTACATATAATTGCTGAATACAAACTAGGATCTAGATTTACAGTCTTAAAATCCAAGGCTAGTTCATGACTTCAAGTAAAGCTTGGCTTCACAAATATAAGTTACAGAAATATTATCCACAATCTTGGTGTATACAGCTTTAAAAAAATCAGCAGACCGTAAACTCTTTTAAGTCGATGACAAATCAAGCTTAAATTCAGTAAAATAACTTATCCTCAGGCACGCTAAGTAAAATTCATATTGTTATCATATCCACTGATTGACAAAGATTGATGAAATTTTACCGGAAAATATCCTATCAGTAATATTTAACTTCCATTGACACAATTGAAACTAGGCTTTCATGAATCAGTGGTTGTTACAATCTATTTCAAAATCATATCCTCACGCACACAATCGTTTCCAACTAACCACCAGTGGTTGTAAACTGTCTGAGCCACATCTATCTATTCAAGAATTTTTGTTTTGCAAAATTTTTGAGAAGTTATAGGTAATAAGGAAAAAAAGAAAAGTGCACTAATAATAAAAAAGGTTTTCTTTGATAAGGCATGCATGCAGTTAGTCACACATGGAATCAGTAAAAACTCTCTTCACTACAGGATAAATTAGAAAACAAAACATTTAAACACACAAATTTTTTGCTCTCATCTAGGAGATAGGTAAATTTGCATTAAAAGAACCAAAGTGAGGAGAAAAGAGGTTCATAATACCCTCCATCCAAATGCTCCTTGAAAACCCGGTCAAATGCACGACAAAACTCCAGGATAGTATATAACTGGGCCTGACATGAACAAGTAAAATTATCCAACTTAATATCATAACCTCATTGATTATCCAACATCTTAAATAATGACCAAATAGGAAATTTCCACACCCCAGAATCAACAGCAACAGGTCTACCAAGATGGTCCAACTCTGCTTCAAGGTCATCAATGCTTCTGTTAATTAGAGATGTGATGCCAGGTATGCGGGTTCTAATCACAGATTCCAAATGCTGACAACATATCAGTTTAACAAATAATCAGAAATTATATGTAGAAGTAGAGAAACAAAAGTAGCAAGAAATTCCATAACATCTAAAATGCAAATTAGTATGAAGCAAATAAACATATAACAGAGAAAGAAAACCTTAGAGAGAAGTTTTGCAAGATATTCTGAGCCCATTTTGCTGGCTAAGTGTCCATAATCAGGACTGATGACAAAGAACTCGCGCTCCCTCTGCCTAGCAGCAATCATATCCACATTTTTATTAATGTCAGCTTGTGAGCGGTTCACAATTCCAACCCAAGGATGTTGAAGCGGATAAGCCCTACCTTCAAGAATCTTCAACAAACACAAAGAAAGAAGACTAAATGAGTTAGAGAAAGAGAGGGGGGAAGGAGGAATGCCAACTCAACAGAAATTTCTAGATGCATGAGGAAAGCAATGAACACACTTGTTAATAAAAGGAAAGTGGTGATGTTGAATGCAATAGTAAGGTTTAAAAAGAGTCATCTACACTTGGATTACACATTCCAATACCAAAAAATGTACTTTGAACACATACGAAAGCTTACATCTAAAGCATTGGTTCCCTTGTCCATCAAGTCAAGCTTTGTCAACACACCAAATGTTCTTTCACCTGGGAAAGAAAAATATTGCCTCTAAGTAGTCATAGTAGTTACAAAATTGCACCAATATAAGCTGTTGTATTAAAAATAGCAAGAAACAAGGAGAATAGGCATACCAGTTGGATCAACTTCTCTAGAAAGCTTGATAGCATCAGAAGTTGCTAGATCTTGATTGGCCGGAGTTATGGCCAAAATGATGCAGTTGGGCTACAGTTCAAGTACATATATCCATCCATTAAAAGAAGAACAATAATAAAGCTTATGAAGACCCTTGAAAGTTGAAATTACAACATTTTATAAACTCAAAAATATTGTGATATCAACTACACTTTGGAATTCTGTAATTTTTCTTTTCACTTCTTCTCTTTTGTTGCTAAATTCAAAACTAACTCCTAGCCTGACATACCCCTTTATCAGTGGAGGTAGGGCCCGGAGGAGAATAGATCTATTTTCTAAACAATGTAGGAAAGTAACATAAACAATGAACAGATCACTCAGGATAACATTTTTCAAGTAATAGAAAAGAATCCATAAAAGCAATTGAAAGACTAGTTAAATCAACCATTTAGTTGTTCTAATGTGATTTAAAAACATTAGTATCTGATTGGACAGCAGACTATTTGCCAAAAAGAAACATTGAAGGCAAACTCAAGCAATGTGATACCTTATAATTCCTTGTTACTTACCTTCCATTTGTTGTGTGGTTTGACACTATTGTATGATAAACTAAATATACCAACTCAGGGACTATAAAGTAAATATTAACATGAAGAACATAAATTTAAGATTGATGTTATTGATTTTACTCTTCAAATTTAGTGTCTTCAATGGCAAATCATACACAGAATGCATGGACTAATCATTTAAATAATAGAGATCGTACCACCTCGTAATTAATTGGATTTAGAAATTGTTATTGAAAGCAAAAATGATTCACTTTACCTTCTCAACATATGAACGGACCATTGATTCTATTTCTTGTACAATACTCTCAGACTGTCCCTCTGTCATAAATAAAAATTTCTAATTAACGAAATTAACAACATGAAGAACTTCTAACCACAGCAATAGCCATTTTCATGGGAGAAGAAAAATAAATAGATAATGACAACAAAAAGGAGCATACCTACAGCAACCTTTGTTAAACCAGGCAAATCTATCAGCGTTAAGTTGACGACTGAAAAAAAAAATAGGCCAAGACCATCAGAGAACATAAAGAACTGTGTACATGACAGATTGAAAAACAATAAAGTTCATGAACAAATCATATCCGTTTCACAAAAATTAACAGAACATAAAGGACCTAGGATAGATAAGAAACTAAAGTTTATTATTATATAGAACAATTTTTAGTGAATTTGTATCACCAAGAGAAGACCAGTGGAAATGCACCAGTTATATGCTGTGAATGTCTTCAAACCAAACATAGCAACTAGGAACAAAATAAGAGCAATCACACAAGAGTTAAAAACATATGAAAGAATTTGTTATACATTGAACCTTGTAATACATCCTTAATATTCCGTAAAAATAATAATAATGTGAAACAGTGATGATTAGAACACCTTTAGAAAAATCACCGTGCTCATCATCTACCAAAATATCTAGGACACTAATCTCTAAATATCAATGAAATCTTAGAATTTGAGGATGTATCATACCCAGGTATATATAAGAGCAATTAGAAGTAACAAAAATAACATAACAACATCAAGATATAGCATAATTCTTGCAGCCTATCACACACAAATCCATACCATTTGGGGAATATATACTGAGATGAATAGGAATGGGAGAAATTTGTTTTGATTTCCCAGTCACCCTATCAGTTTCATCCTGAATTTCCTTCCGAACCATAGCTGCACAAAGAATTAAGAAATTCAAACAGAAAATTCCAATTGCCTTTTCTGTTTCTTAAAATGTAACAAACTAATAAATAAAGAGAGAACGAACAGCTTTTTTAATGCAAACTATCAAGGGAAAAACGTAAAATTAAAGGAGATATACAAAATAAAAGATCTCAATTCAATCATATTGAAACATCTACATGCAAATCACATACAGAAATCAGTGAACTTTTTCTTCGGCACATGCAAGAACTCTGCATATTCCTGTAGACCAGGTTCTGTCTTGTGCAATTGCAGCACCAAAGGTCTCCTCGTCACGATTCCTGAGAATTATATAATATACTTCAGAAAACACAGATCACATACTTTTGTTTACTTTTGATTACTTTTGTTGTCTCAATGAAAGAAAACTGGACTAAACTACTAAACTAAGTTAGACTTTTGAAAATTCTTAATTGATTTCATAATTCAATGCCATGGGACCCTCTAACACAGCTTGCGTTCTTATGTTATTCTCCCTTCCTAAATCAGAGACCAAACAGAGTTCATATGAAGAAAAGCTCAGTTCGAGACGCCTACATTATTACTACAATAGTTTGACTTGACTTGACTTGACTAGACCAAAACTATCATTATTTGGAAAAGAAAAGCAAAGATTTAAACTTTTTCTTTTACCTTCTTCCACATACTCAGTAACTAGCGTAAAAAGAATAAACATCAAAGCAGAATCACGAACTTTGAATGTTCTAACCTGATCCCCTAGGTAGAAAATCCCGTCCGACAACACTCTCCAGCACCGACGACTTTCCAGAACTCTGCATTCACATGCAAACATGCCACAAGTAACTCCATTTAAGATTTATCAACTGCAAGACTCCATTGAATCATCATACGTAGGAATAGAAAGTACGCACAGAGACTGAGCGTCCCAAAAAAAAAGAAGAAGCTACATTACATCTAAAACTTGAAAACGCACTAACCTGGCCACCAACGACAACGACGGAGGGAAGAGCTTCCCAAAGTGTAGGCAAAGCAGCATCACCGCCGCCATGGTCACCGAGCACAGTACAAGCTCTCTGTATTCTATTAACCAAACCTATCAAGCTCTCCATCGTCGCCATTTCAGACTCCCTCTCCTCCTCAAAAACCGTTACAGGTTTTGACTCTTTCGAACGGATAATTAGAGAGTAAAACACGAGAAAACTGGTGATAGGGATGGAGAGGCAGTAGAGGAGAAGCAGAAGACAAGCTATTTTCGCTTTTTTGAATTTGAGTTTTTTCTTTCTGGATTTTTAAATAAGTGTGGGCCTGGAATTCAAATATATTGAGAATGAAATGTTGGTCGTGTGCAGCGTTGTGGGGTCATGTAAGAGTGCCACGTCAGCTACGGGTTGTTCTTTTGAATTTGAGTTGAAGCTTGTCAGTTAGTCGGTTACTGGTTTCTTTTTTTTTTTTTTTTTTTTGGTAATTNCTGGTTTCTTTTTTTTTTTTTTTTTTTTTTGGTAATTTGAATGTTTTTGAAATCTCGTTTTGGCGGTCTATCACTTTCTCTGTGTGCTGCCTCTTGGATTCTCACAATGCCAGTCCTTCGAAGAGAAACTATTGATCTTGTACTTAAAGAGGAATGCCAAAATTCGGGTTCCAAGTTGGTCAGGGAGTTTCTCAAATATGACGATATTAACATTGAGCCCCATCTTATTGGTCAAAGCTAACAAGTAACCATCTGAATTGGAAAACCTATGTACCACATCATTAACGAGACAAGTATTGGCTCTAGTGATGGCAAAAGATTGGCCAGGTTAGGTCAGATCAAAATAGTATAAGGCTAGGTCAGGTAAGGTCTTAAAAAAAAATTGAAGACCTAGGCTTGACCCAATGTCTATACTATTTGGACCAGGTCTATTAAATATATTACTGTTTACAATTTAAAATATTTTTAATTTATAAAAATAAAAAAATTAATTATTACAGTATCAAGCCAGTCTACAGGCCTGAAGTCTAAGTCTGAGCCTGGCCTACCTTAGGCAGGGGCTCAGGCTAGGCCTGACCAGAAAATGGACTAGGCCAGGCCAATCTTTCTTGTTGGAGATTGCATGAATTAGTAGGAGGATTGTTCAACAATCAATTAATGAGAGCAATTCTTGTTGTACGGTGATTATCTCTAAGAGATTTTCTCAAGAATGACCACACAAGATAAATTAATGAAGAGAATAGTCATATATTAAAGGCTAATGTGTCAAAAGTTTATAAAAAGTAAAAAAACCATATCAAAAAAAGATCCTTGCTCAAAGGGACACATATTTAATTAGTTATATGGGAAAGTATTATATTATAAACGCCGGGCTATAGGAACCCTCATAATTGTGTTACAAACCCCTTTTGTAGTACACTCGTGATTAAATTTTTAAAGTTAGTATTTTATATAAAACATATAAATTATTTTAAAAACAACCTTTATAATCAATTTAAATTAATCAACCAATATTTATTGGGTGAAGGACATAATTAGAACATGTCATATTCATTAAAATTTGATAAAACAAGTGTTATATATAAAATATATATTTTATTAATAAATCAGGTAGGTTATGAATAAATTTCTTTATTCTTATAATCTTTTTTATAAAATATAATAATAAACTATTGAATTTCTATTGATTTAATATTAAAATTATTAGAATTTAGATTATTGGATACAATTATATTTATTTAAGTCTTAAAATATAGGTGTATTTAGAGAAAGAGGTATAAAAAACATATTTGAGGATTCATAGAGCCCCACTCTATTATAAAAGTTTAATTTATATTTCAAATTATTTTAATATGCGTTATTCATGGGATC
>JANKKB010027887.1:0-12261 GCA_026225775.1 Bursera palmeri | reverse complement strand
ATGCTTTTTCTTTTAATCTTTTATTATGTGTATATGACCATGAACATGCCATGTTTAACCTAAACAAACCCAACAGGCTGAGTACATAGTCACTTGTGAAGTAGTTAAAGAAGCTGTTTTGCTTTGGAAATTTATGAAGGAACTAGAAGTAATACCAGATATGGAAAAAACCATAACACTTTATTATAATAATAGTGGGGCTTTGGCTAATTCCAAAGCATCCAAAAGTGGGAAGCAAATTGAATGCAAGTATGACCTGTTATGAGAGATCGATCAACAAGGAGACATAGCAGTGTGTAAGATTTCTACATCGAAGAATCTAGTGGATCCTTTTACCAAAAGTCTTACAGCTATGATTTTTTAGGGTCATCTAGAGAACTTAGGAATAATAAAGATATCATATTTACTCTGAGGGTAAGTGAGAGATTGTTAGAGATATGTCTTAAGAGTAAGACATATTCTGTAAATTTGCATTATGAAACAAAAAAATGGTTGTTTTTTTTACTAATCCATCGTGTCTTTTTAATCTATGCTTTTATCATTAATGATCAAGTTTTCATAACTAATACAATAATTAGGTTTACGATTATATAAAGTTGTCATATATAGGAGATCCAAAACTTTAATTATAGCTCGAATTTGTTTAGAACCTATAAATAGAGTTGGATGTTTTGATTGGACAAAGTTGTTATGTTGTTTGCCTCCGTGGGGATAATTGAGTCATGAAAGTCTGGACTTTCGGACAAAGACACTTGTTTATAATATATACATTGAACTGGGCGATATGAAGTTTATGGTTCAGTATAATAATTATTATTTTATTCATAAACTTCTTACTGAAACAACTTAGACAAATTTACTTTATTCCTAAGTGGGTAGTTTACCTTCAGGTTGTAAGCTGCAATTTTTTATTAGAATAGAAAATGAGACATTTTAATATATAGGTTAATACGTTGACTAGTTGAGACTGTTGTTTTATGAGACATAGAATACTATTCCATAGATATAGAATTCATAACTCAATAAGTAAGGGATAAAACCTTAAGGGTTGTACTAAGGCTTGAATGATGAATCTTGGTTGAGTGTTTAATGAAGTAAGTTCATTAAACTAATTCAATTATTAGATATAAAACTAGTTTAAAAGGTAAAAAGGGGGTAAAACAATAAATTAAATCCAGTTTCTATTAGACGATTTGTGTCCCAGAGTATCACATTATAAATATACGCGGTATATTCGGAGTAAAAAAATTGTATGTCTTTATCATTGTGATTGGATTACATTATGATAAATGTCCATATGATGTGAATATGAATGATTTGATTGTGAGACAGAAATCATTCACGAAAATATTACATCATTAAAACGTCCCTGATCGAAGTACTGTCGAGACAGGACATCCACAATATAGATAGACTAGTATTACACTTGTACTGGTTATAGAAGTATAACAGTATAATTCTCACACATCTAAGTATCGGATACTTTTGCAAGTGTATAAGAGAACATTGTTAGCCGTTTAGACACGGGAACATATTCACTGGACACGACCCGATACGAAATCCCATTGGTTATCTATGTGCCTATGGGAGGTCCGCTAAGGTAGGTGTAAGTAATCCTTAGACCTAAGACTTACACGACCATCTCATTTAGAGAGCGGTTCGTTTTGACAATTGTGTGAATAACTTCTTCCGAGTTAGAGAAACGCTTGTCGTTGGATGTGTCGAGACCTATTTAAGAAATGAATGTAATGTCAAGATGGGACATGTCACTCCGCGTATATGGAGATGATGTCACACAGGATCCGATGGCAATAACTCATAGGCTAGCCAACATCCGAGAGCGTGGCGAGAATTGTTCTGGATCATGGCTCAACATGAGAATCTCACGGCAAATGAGGATCTGAAATGTTCGACGTTGTTCGAGAAGATACGTTCCATCCCTAGACCCCGTACGTGACATGTGATATAGGATTTAATTCATAGAACTACGCCTGACAAAGATTATGCGACTTTACACGTACTTTCGGAGAATTAGGAGGCTTAGTGCTTTGCTAGAAGCCAACCATGCCTCGTAAATTATGGGCTCCTTAGCACATGGTGTTCAGGACGACGGGTTGTTCGCGCGTGACGATTTACGGCCAACATATTTGGAGGCCTAATGGGTCGTACTTCGAAGATGCATCAATGACGGATTGACACGGGAGTTTCGAGAGTATCTTTCACCTAAGGTGAATGCTGTGAATAGTATTTTTTGTATACTATTCACACATGGACTTAAAAAATACATGGTCAATTTAGTGGGTTGGATCATTAATTGGTTTTGGGTTTGACATGGATTAGGTCCATTTAATAAGGGTTTAAAATGTGACATTCACAAATTGGACTTAATTGAAAGGAGAGAAAATTGAAACAAGTTGGACTTAATTGAAATTGTGCTAAATATTTTGGAGGTAAATGGCATCATGTGATTGGTTGGATGATCACTTGGTTATTATTTATTTGTATTGCATGTAAAGCACTTACACCATTGTAGGATGTGAGTGCATTGATTATTAAGTCGCTTAGAGTGTTAGACATTCACAAATAAGCTAGGAAATGCATGTTTCATGCATAAAAGTATGCAAAACACATATTCTCTCCACTTTGGTTGCCATTGCCGAATTGCTCTCTTCTCCTTGGGAGAAATTGCTCATTTTTCTTCATTTTCTCTAGCAAGAAATTGTCAATTTCTTAGGTGCTAGAAATACACACCATTGGAAGAATTAATACTAACTTGTTTGTGTTTGCATTTGTGTAAAAATTGGTGGCAATTTTGGTCACAAAGTATTAAACAATTTGCAAAGGAGTAGGTAAAATTCTCACCACAATTTTGTTGTAAATTCACCTAATTGCATGATCCATGGGTAGGAATCCAACAATTTCAATTATTGTTATCCTATGAGGGTATTCATATAATATTATTGCTCGATGGATGAAACTTTAAAATATAATTTTAGTTTGATTGAAATTATTAAGTTCTCTCATAATTTAAATATTTAATTCAGGAGTGTAGCTCTGGATTAAAGGAGTAGACTAGAGTAAATAGATTCAACCCACTATATTTATGAGTTAAAAGGGTATCAGGCCCAATCTATTACAATTTGTAATTAAATATATCTATTAGGTCATTCGAGTTGCACATTATTCTCTTCAATTTTCTTTGTGGACTGAGAAATTAAAATCTAATTTATTGAAAGCTATTAGATATTTTTTCTTGGACGAAAATTATAGTTGTGTTTAGCGGTGTATGTGTATTTGTATGTGTTTTAGATATGATGGGCTTCTTTAATTAAATGGGTTGAAACCATTTGGAAATTAAACTTGGGCTTGAAATGGGTTGAAAATGAATTTGGACTTGTATAATTAAAGAGCTTGAGGTTGCTTGAAAAGCAAAGGGCCCAATGTTGAATGGGCTTAAGTATGAAAGTTGGTTTACCGAATTATCCTTAGCCTTTTTTTAACTCTAAACCTTCTCTTCATTTTGAATGAAGGGCAATGTTGTCTTTTCAATTTATTTCAGAGTAAAAGCATGACCCAGAAGTATGTAAAGCTTGTTATGTTAATTTTTGAAGCCTTAAGCCTCTCTCTTGCCATCTCTTTCTCCATGCTCTGTGCTTGCTCTTTCAACTTGAAAAACAAGGGGTCCAATATTGATTGGGCTTCAGTTATAAAAGTCGGTTTACCGAATTGTTCTTGAGCCTTTGTTTTTAACTCTAAACCTTGCTTTCATTTTGAATGAACGGCAATGGTGTCTTTTCAAATTATTTTTGAGTACAAGCATAAGCCAGAAGTATATAAAGCTTGTTATGTTCATTTTTGAAGCCTTAAGCCTCTCGTTTGTCGTCTCTTTCTCCATGCTCTCTCTTTTTGCATGAACAAAGAAATATATGAACACCAAAACTTGATTTGATCCTGACCGTTTACAGACATACTTAAAGAAAGTGTTTTTCTTTAGTCCAATGCACTCATGTATATACCCTATTCATCATATCTTCTCAGTTTGCTTTAGTTGAAGAAGTTATTTTTCTTTTCCACGCCCACCCGTGCCTTGTTGGAGTGGTTGTGTGACAAATCTGAGAACTGGGGGGTTTTAAGGACTGGATATGAATCTTCAAAGGTAGTATTTCATCCTCCTTACCGATTTTGTTGCATGCAATGACTCTATATGATAATCCATTGAGCAGTTAGCCTTTTAGGCTTGTAAAAACCACCCATGGTGATGAACCGATCCTTCCAACAATATATATATTAAATATCTTAAAATTAAAGTTATAAATATTATAATTTTCATGTAATATAAATATTAAAATTTGCAAAAGTTTATTTGTTAAGTAATTAAGTGTATCAAATTTTGTGTAAATAATTGATCTAGATTAATTTTATTGACTTCTTGGTATGATAAAAATAACATATTACTCAGTATAAAATCTAAATTTGTAAATAAATAAATTTTCTGTAATTATATTAAAGTTTATTGACTTGAACTAAGCAAAACGCTTGGAAATAGTGTGGTGAGGGGAATATTGATGCTGTGAAGGGATGTTCAAACAATATGGTATAATATTGGCTATTGGAAAGTAGTCATCAAAAAGTTAATCTTGAATGAGTAACACCTTAGCTTATAAGTGGTTGGTGTGGGCCATAATCCTTTGTATCGTGCCTCGAACATGGTCTTGTTGAATGTAGAGAGCAGCAATTACTTTGTTATTGCTAAGTAATTGATATTAATTTTTGGGTCAAGCTATTAAGACTTAATTTTAGACATCAACTACTCACTTTTTATCTATGTTTAATCTAAAAGTTAAAAAAAGAAGTTGAAAAATATAACATCATAATCACTCAGATTCAATTATCCCAAGCATTTAACTAACTTTCTACCTTAATTGAATCAATGTAACTTCTTCTTAGTTTTTGCCTACCATCTGTTACGCCCTCTATCTACTATAAATTTTTCTCTCTCTTTCGTCGACTAAAGAAACAAAAGGATTCAAAGAAAGAGAAACAAAGTAGGTAGACAGAAATAGAGAAAAGAAGATACGAATTTTATAGCTGAATGACTTTTAAATATAGTTCGGGAAGCAATTGGGACAGATTTGCTTTACTGTCCCGGGACCCGTAATTGCATGCTTGATGAAGACTGCAAAACAATGACTTTTTGGTTGAGAATCACCAGATGCTTCATCTAGGAATCTTTTTTTCATTCAAGTGGGCATGGCCATCTTTTTAGTAGACTACAAAAACTGCCAATTCGAGTGTAAGATTAAGAGTAACTTTTCTCCCTTTTTTAACTCCTTCCCAGATTACAGCCTTCCTTGAACGATAATGTCTCTCGTTGTCGAAGAAAAACTCAAAATTGTGTGGCCTCAGATCGCTTAACCTTCCAGATTTCTATAATTTAATAACATATTATAGGAAAGAAAAACATTGCAGAATCATCTATCAGAATCGCAAGCAAAAGCATTCATTGGTTTCCCAAGCCTGTAACTATCATCATATAGATGTTTAATCCCCTCTCTATTTGACAACTTGTAAACTGTTTACTTCGCTATTGTCAAATATTATTGTCAAATAGAGATTTCAGCACAGTTCCAAAGGCGGTTTTTGCTGAGTTTGGAGTGGCCGAAGATTTTGGAACATAGCTTTTGCAGATTTTAAGAGAGAAGTATATGACAACTTGAAGGTGGTTTTGTTAATTGAGATGAAAAAAATCGAAAGAGAATTTAATTTAGGTTTGACATGAACGAGAGTTTAATAGAAATAATTGAGTGTAAATGATGTTTATTGTTATGATAATTGAGATTTTATTAACCATTAGATTAACTATAGACAAAGGGTGGGTACTAAATGTCTAAAATTAAATAAAAAAATTAAGTTTTAATAGTCTGACTTTTTATTAAAAATTAATACATTTCTTGTTAATAATGCACATGAACATACCTTTTTTATTTTAAATGCAATTGATGATTACGTGCTCAATTAATTGATTTTAATTATATATAAATACAAATATATAGTTTTAAAATAATAATTGATCTTACATAATTCAATATTTAAAATAAAAAATTAAAAAATTATATTTAATAATATCAACTTATCAACTGTTTCAATATTTAAAGTATGAGAAATCAATTACTAGAAATTTATATCTAAATTTGTGTCAAAAAAATCTTTTCACACGTACTCTTAAAATTTTAATGATTTTCACTTTTATCTGCTTTTGTTCAAAAATTTATAAACAACATAGCTTTATGTTTAATTTAACTAAAAAATATCTATTAATAATTAAATAGATAAATCTTCTGAAGAGAGATCAATATCTCATACTATGAGAAGATTGTTTTTATTGTAACATCTTGTTAATTAAGTATTAATCTATTAAAATTTGTATCAAATAAGTTTTGAAATGACGAGGATGAAAATAGATTTTCATCAGTATAATCTAATTATTAAGTTTTAAAGCTAAAATGTACTTAAAAGAATTGTTCTAAATATCGAGTAATCCTACATCTACAATTGATTTCTACCATCCAATGCATATAAATTAGATAGCATAAATTCATGAACTGAGTAAATATAAATAACTTTTTTAATAAATAAAGTCGTTCAACAACTTTTTGCCACGCCGAATTGTAAAAATTAATCATAGATGTAAAATTATTCATGGATATTTGTTATACACTTCTAAATCTAAAATGCTCTTGATTTGATTCCAAACCAAACTAAAATATATTTTTTAATAAAATAATCTAAACATTCCAAGTTAAATATGAAGGTATTTATTTATCATAGATGATACAATGATTGGTATGGCATCATCATATAACATGGCACAAGCCACTAACTTTTTATTCTTTAATAAACTTTTGAATTGAAACATTGTTTAGTACCTCAGAATATACAATTTCTAATTCTAGTTATTATAATCTGATAAATTAATTGTTATTAACAACATGCTCATTGCCCGAATACTGTTCTTCATGAACCCTCATCAGGCCTCTGTTGAACCTACAATCAAAATCATCTCCACCACCACCCAATTCATTTTTCAAAAATCTAATTCTCTAGGGCTGAAATCAAAGATTTTAATAGGTCAAACCAATTAGTTTCTACAGATGCAAGAGTCAATCATGTTAAAAAGTAAAGAAACAGAACAAAATATATAACTATCAGAACTATTTCAACTTTACTCCTAAGTTTTCATCCCCATTAAAGTTACAAGAGTTCTACAAAAAGCCATCATCAAAAGCTAGGTAGCTTTCAATAAAATAGTTGAAAAAAGGCTAAAATGTAACACCACTCATTTCCAAGCATATTTGTTCATACTACTTTAATAAAAGAATGGATGTACAACACAAATTGCGGCTTTCGAACATTGAAAGGAACTTTTGAAACAACTATGAGTATAATGCACAATCTCCATCCCCAAAAATGTTATCTAGAGGTCACCAAAAAATCATAACTTTAGTAATTTAACCACATTGCTCTACGGATTTGGCAGTGTTGACAAATGTCGCACTTTTGTCAAACCCCTCAAGTAAAAGAATCCGGACTGCTTCTATGCCATGTTGAAATGTAAAATCCAACTGAAAGCATTTCAACAAAAAATTAAGAATCCACCGTACATACAAATATTCTGTTTCACAGGTACATGAAAAACTAGTACATACCTCTTCACGCTCTTGTTTATTGAATGGGCGAAGAACAAAGTTGACAGGATTCATTTTCCCAGGTGGCCGCCCAATGCCTAAGAAAATATTGCAAATCCAGTGACTAGACAAGTATTGAAAGAAAAAAAAAAAAGTTTAGATAAAATTCCAGTGCTCCCTGAGACTTACCAATTCTTAAACGAGGAAAATCACGGTTTCCTTTAAAGTGATCAATAATACTCCTCATCCTGCGAATAATCAACATCATAGAAGTTCCAAAACTCAGATCAGGAAGTACATTTCTGTTGAAAACAATACTTCCTAAGATCTTTGCAAAATTTCCAGCATCATTAAAAGAACGGAAGCTAGAATGGGTTATTAACTCGCAGCCATACAAATGGAAATGAATAACCTAGTTGATTAGATCTCTTGCACTAAAATAAAAATCATAGGGATCAGCATCCCTCACTGGAATCTTAGATGAATATTCAGGAAAATTTTGGTGTGGGCCATAATAAGAAAAAAAAATTTAGTCATAAAAAGTTGTTAAATTAATTAAAGCTTTAAAACTAAGACTGAATCTGAAAATTTTGTATTCACTACTACCATCTTTCATAATGATGCCGAGATGAGTACATAACCACACTGAAATATTAGCAGGGAAATAAAACAACAAATGAATACCCATTCTGTCCTCCGTGTCCACCTTTTGGCAATAGACGCAATTTGGCAAATGGCAAATCTAAGTCGTCAAATATCTGTACAACAGAAACATGAGTTTCAGTATTGTGGAAAAAATGAAATGTTTAGATATATACATATGGGGGATCTTTTGACATAAAATTTTTCTTGACACAAAATTAGATACAAATTCTTAACCATTCATCCATTAAATTTAACTTCTGACTTTAAATCTCAATCATAGGTCAGATTAGTGGCTAGAATTTTGTGTCAATAAATTGTTTCAAACCATTTCCTACCATATATATATATTATTATATAAAATTAAATTAAATTAAAAAACAATGGGAAGAAACTTTACCACGAGTACTTGCTTAAGTGGAATCTTATAATACGATACAATGGCCCCAACCTTTAAAATGCATCCAAAATCAATCAATCAATCAACCAATTCAACAACAATAACAATTATAAACCTAAAGATAGATAAATCCTGAGAATTAATGCATCAAAAGGTCTTTCTAGACAAGCTTACTTACAGACTCACCACTGGCATTCATAAAAGTCTGTGGTTTGGCAAGCATTACAGGAACGTTTCCAATAAAACCTGGAAAACAGGAACAAACACTGTCAAAGACATAAATTGAAAGAGCAATTTTACAACTTACATGTGTGAGATAACAAACAAGAACCTTTTCCAAATAGAGCTCTAAAGTTAACGGAGCTCATTGAGATCCCTTCAGCATCAGCTATTGCATCTAACATCTCAAATCCTACCTGAAAAATATACAATCTGATAAAAATTCGTCAAAATTATAAATTGAAAAAACAAAGAAGAGCAAGTAATTACATTGTGACGAGTGCCGGCGTATTTCTTGCCGGGGTTACCGAGTCCGACGATGAGCCACGGGTGCTGTTGCTGCTTGGACTTGGACGGAGCCGGAGAGGGAATTGTAGGAGGAGATGAGGAATTTGATGCGAACAGAGACATGAGTTTTATTTTCCGCGAAAGTGAAGGAAAATGGGGAAAGGAATGGTGAATGTATGCGAAGGGGATTGGGGAGATTGAGGGGTTTGAAAATAATAATTTCATGGTAACAGTTTTCTGTTTTATAAATAATTTTGTACTGTAGGGATTTTGTTAGGGTTTTACAGAAGAGGAATGGGGAGACTGAAGAGGGGGATGACGCAGGTTTCGTTTGTTTATTTAAAGAAAGGGGAAAAATCAATCAATCCCCAAAGGTTTATTGTGTTTACATCAAACCACCTGATGTTCTAGAAATAACAACCAACCCCTTTAACTAACATTGATGGACCAGGTTAAAACAACCGGGATAAGGGCAGTAGAGAAATTAAAAACAAAACAAAAATAAATAAATAATAAATAAGGGTGTAGCTATTTATTTGTAACAAAAAAATATATATATTAATTTTCGCATTCAATTCTTCTACACCTTCACTAATTAAAATTTCATAAATTAAATTTTATTAATCTAATCTTTGTAATTCAAACATATAATTAATAGATCAATCCTCAATTAAAAAATTATTATATGATTTTAAAAAAAATCATAAACTTATATAAGATATTTACGAAATCAAATTTTAGGAAAGCTAAACTGAATTTAAATGAATTCTTGGTGATTTTGAATAGAATTGACTACAAAGAAGGAACTTGTTTAAGTTTTGAAAATGTGTTTCTTGCGTTTAGTTGACATCTAGTCCATTCAACGAAGAAGTGTCGTTCAAGTATTCTATTTATAGTGAGAGGAAATGGACTCCTTTAATGATAATTTGTGAACATAGGAGCATAATCTTTTACGTATTAATGCTCGTGCTTTTCATATAGAATGAGTTGATCCCCAAGATTCTCAAGTAAAATCCACCATTTACTTTAATATGTTTGCAGATACAATTACATCGAGTGTTTCATCGAAAATGAAAGTCATTATACTCGATAACATACTTTGAAAAGGCTTTATTATATTAAATATTGCAATCATTTTAAGTTTAACATTTATTTTCCATGACTCCAAGTGGTAGGAGAGCAAGATCCGACAACCAAAGACGTGGTATTTCTTCTCTTTTTTTTTTTTTTTTGTGTGTTTTATTCATCACTTTATATTTCATAAAGGGATAATTTGGTAAATGCAAATGGCTACTAAGGTTATCCTTCTGGGAAATTTGCCAAAATAGCTTCATGGAGGAGTCCAAAATGAAAAGTAGCCCTCCTCCATAATTCTCTCATACCCATAACCATTTGCTACAGTAATTACTGTGAGAAGTCAAAAATACCCTCAATTACTACAAAAATGGGTTTTTCTTACTTGTAAATTGTATGTTAAGTAAAAAATTTGAAATTAGGACCGCGACGGTGTGAGAAGTCAAAAATACCCTCAATTATTACAAAAATGGGTTTTTCTTACTTGTAAATTGTATGTTAAGTAAAAAATTTGAAATTAGGACCGCGACGGTCTGGGTTCCGACTGTGACGGTCTTGATAGTGATCCAAGGTCTATCATGATGAATAAATAGGTTATTAATGGATCCACGGCTCGACCATGACGGTTTTGGTGGTGATCCACAGTCCATCATGATGAATAAATAGGTCATTCAGGGATCCACGGTTCAACCGTGATGGTTTTGGTGGTGACCCGTGGATCACGGACCGTGGATCACCACAAAAACCGTCACGGTTCTGAAACTTTGAAGATCTCTTTAACGCCAAAGTGTTATGTTTATAAATTATATCATTCTACTTAACCAAACTTTCAAATCAACAAAAACACAACTTCAAACTTCGAAAACTATTCAAATAAACTCAATTTCAAGCTAATTAACACAATCTCAACTAATCAACACAACCAAATTTCATTCATCATATTTTGACGATGGAAGCCAACGTGTGTGAGGTTATTGAAGACAGGGGTAATTTTATCAAAATATCAAATTTACTATAGCGAGTGGCTATTTGAACGAGAGAGTTATAGGTTTGGGCTATTTATCATTTGGGACCCCTAGAGGAGGCCATTTTGGCAAATTTTCGTATTCTTTTTAACTTAACTGTATAAACTGTTATAAATAATAATTATTAATTGTAATGGGACCAGTAAATTAATTATAGTGGATCCCACCCCTTAATTATTATATGTATTACGCAAGCGATGACGCAATTATTAAGGGCAATTATGTAATTTTGTAAGATGAATAGTGCAGGAGGCTGCCTATAAATAGCAGCCTCCTCCACGGTTTGAAGACACACCAAAATAAGAGAAAACATCCTTCTCTCTCTACTTTCTCTCTCCTCTTGGCTAAATTTCAATTTAGTCCCTCAGCTTTAGTCTTTTGCAATTACACCCATGAGTGCATATTTCTTAATAGTCCAATAGTTTTGGTATTTTGTAATTACACCCTCAAGGTGTAAAATATCAATCACACCCCTAGTCGCAATATATCAACTACACCCTTAATTATCTAATATCATTATAGCCCCTATATTATTACATTTGTACATATATACCCCCACTGTGCTAAAATTAAACAGGTCGTTCACAACACTTTATCAGCACGAGGTTCTGCTCAAATTGTTGCAGGTATATATTTCACAAATTGTTATAATTAATGTCATTATTATTTATGATATTATATTTGTTATAACCATATCCTTATTAGTATGCTCTGTGGTTACCACTATGTTGGATCTTCCACATCAGAAAATAAGGATAATATTGAAATGATTGTATTATATCCTTATTAGTATGCTCTGTGGTTGCCACTATGCTGGATCTTCTACATCAGAAAATAAGGGTAGTGTTGAAATGATTATATTATCCTTATATTATTTAATTATCCGTTCATATTATTCCCTAGACCAGAAGTCTAGACTAATTTCTAA
>JANKKB010027886.1:167-12258 GCA_026225775.1 Bursera palmeri | reverse complement strand
TAACTTTTTGCGACGAACATTTGCCTGCCGTAAATAATGTTTTTGCGGTAGGCGTTTGCCTGCCGTAAATAATGTTTTTACGGCGGGCGTTTGTCTGCCGTAAATAATGTTTTTGCGGCGGTTAATGCCCGCCGTAAACTTTTTGTGGCGAGCGTTTTTACGTCGCCTTAAAACCGCTATTAGCCCGCCGTAAATAGTTTTTTGCGGCGGTTGTGGCCCACCATAAAAAACCCTTTTCCTTGTAGTGAGATCTTCTATTCCTAGTAGGAGTCGGACTCCTATTGATACAATAATTCTATTTTCCTATTCCTTCCATCAATCCAATTTCTTATAGGAGTCAACTAGTATAATAGAAGTTAACCATAATTAGGAAAATAGAATCCTAATCAAGAGCAAATCAAAAAACCGAATCCTAAAAGGATTTCTCCAAGAAGTAAGATTCAGGTCACACTCTAACATTAGGATTGTAATCGAATTCTATTAGGACTCTTAACACTTTATGATAATCAAGTGTGTTGGACCAGTTGCTTAACGTTTAAAATTGCCTCCATCTTCCAAAATTCACCAACTTTTTTGTTTCTTGTTTGAGAAGGAAAATTGAACGAGTTTCTACAAAACTTGAGCTACCATCAATTACTGACGAAGGGCAGATCCAATTTGAACCAATTGGAATAGTAGATCGTCGTGTTGTTAAACGTGGTCACTATCTCAAGACCCTCCTGGTTCACTGGTCTGATTCATTCCCTAAAGATCGATGTTACAAGGGAAGACTGGGAACAACTGAATAGCAGGTTTCCTTATTTCAAACCTTGAGGACCATATTTTTTAACAGGGAGGGAATGTTATGTATCCTGCTAAGATAATTCAGGGAAAAAATTGTAATAATATTGGTAGAAAATTCGGGAATTAAAGGCATATTTGGTGCATGACATTGTATCGCATGGTATAACATTATATTGTATTGCACTGTATAGCGTTAAAAAATAATACAATACGAAACTATATTATGTTTGGTGCAACGATGCATTGTATTCATTATAATAAAAATATTTAAAAAAAATTATATAAAAATTAATGCTTGGGATGCTCAGATCTAGGATGAGAAATGTATCGAATCGAGACTCAAGCCCAAGGATACTTGGGATTGGGACTTAAGTTAGGGGTGAGTGAGTCTGATCTAGGCCCAAGGACACTTGGGATTGAGATTCTAGGCCAAGGGTGAATGACATCCATATCCAGGTTAGACGTGAGCAAGATCAGGATCTAGGCCCAATGACACTCGAGGTCAGGTCTTTCGCCTGTAAGGGCAGGCATGGTTAGGTCAAATAGTGTATATAATAGTCATAATATAATTTTTAAAACTTTTTTGAATAATAATAAATATAATTTTTTAAATTAGTACTATACAATCTAATCTAATATCACTTATTAATTTTGTATAACTTGATATAATAGATATGCATATGATATATAATATATATGCATATGATATTTTTACTTTCTATTACTTAATACTATGTAAAATTATAATCAAATATATGTTTTATACTATTTAGTAGAATATAAAATTTTAATATTATACAATATCGCACACCAAATGTAACCTAATAGTAGTAATTGGCTATGGTAGTTTTAGGAGATTGATGTAATTAAGGAGTCTTTTTAGGCTCTGTTTTTGTTAAGATGGGTTGCGTCATTAGCTGGAAATCATTCCCATTATTATTGTTTCCAAAAATAAGATTCTCCCAATTTTTCTTCCTTCTAATGCAACGTGATCATCAGCAACTCAGCATATCAAATGATTCAGCAACACTGTCAGCAGTCCAGTAAGGAAGAAACAGTTGTGCAATAAATTAGAAAGAGTTAAAGGTTCCCTAATTTATCTTAGTTACACCTAACGTACCACCACATTACCGAAAATAACAAACTCATGTACAAGTACCAAAAAATCATGAAAGAGCCCAAACATATATAACATAAGCAAATTATCTGAAACAGAGAAAACATTTTTACGATGAGATAGCTTTTGCATTTTCACATCTCAACAAACATAAAATACCTCTAATATTTTGAATAATAAAATACTAAGTACATCAATAGCAAATTAATTATTCTGAATAAAATACAATCACAATAGGATACAGAGAAAGAGTTGAGAGATTCTTTTGCAATGTGTATGATAATTCTTTGTACTTTCCTTCCACTGTGGGATGGCGCTTAAAAAAATGTCAAAGTAGAATAATCATAAATAAATAAGGAATCGGAGACAAGAAGATGAGAAGAAAAGAGGAGGAAATAAGAAGAGCGATAAAGAAAATAGATTTTGTGATATCAAATTCATTTACAATTTCCGGGAAATTGGTCGGCTCAATTCAATGTAGACTGGGAGTCAATCGTTCACCAAATATGGCAGCCAGCCCACCGCATAAAGAAAACCACTTTTTCCTTCTATAAATTCGCGAACTTAAACACATATGCATTCACACTGACACCTAACCACTAGAGCATTAAGTATTTGCTCCACTTGTCACTCACTTTGATAGAGATTTCTTCATTTTGAGGGTTAATTACGAGAGAAACAGAAGATTAATGGGGAAAGTATCAGAGGAAGTGCACAAGATGAAGGCCTTTGGATGGGCAGCCGAAGACACTTCTGGTGTTCTTTCTCCCTTTAGTTTCCACAGGAGGTTCTGTCTCCTCTCTTCTCTGTTCTTTCTTTTTTCTTTTCATGCAGATGGATGCTGCTCTTAACTTGCTTTTAAACATTTGTGTGATTTGCAGGTCAACCGGAGAGAATGATGTGACTTTTAAAGTGCTGTACTGTGGAATATGTCATTCCGATCTTCACATGGTCAAAAATGATTGGGGCAATTCCAAATACCCTCTAGTTCCTGGGTATGTTTTTCACACATCAAATCATATATATATATATATATATCAAATCCTATGTTTTATTACTATAGGAATGACTCTGAGGAACTGTAGTCTATGGACAAATTAATGCCACTTAATCAAATTGGAAAATGCAGGCATGAGATTGTGGGTTTAGTGACAGAGGTTGGGAGCAAGGTAGAGAATTTCAAAGTTGGGGACAGAGTCGGTGTTGGGTGCATGGTGGGATCATGCCATTCATGCGACAACTGTGCCAACAATCTTGAGAATTACTGCCCCAAAACGATATTCACCTATGGTGCCACATACTACGATGGAACCATCACCTATGGAGGCTACTCTGACATTATGGTTGCAGATGAGCACTTTGTAGTCCGGATACCTGACAACTTACCCCTTGATGCGGGTGCCCCTCTCCTCTGTGCTGGTATCACAGTTTACAGTCCTCTGAGGTTCTTTGGACTTGACAAACCTGGTATGCATGTGGGTGTGGTTGGCCTGGGTGGGCTAGGCCATGTTGCAGTCAAGTTTGCAAAGGCCATGGGGGTCAAGGTGACTGTGATCAGCACCTCTCCAAACAAGAAGAAGGAAGCTATTGAACATCTTGGCGCTGACTCATTTTTGGTCAGCCGTGACCAAGACGAAATGATGGTATTTCTTCTTCGAACATGTTCAATTAATTATTCCATTAATATATTAAGTTGATCAATTTTGGTATGTTGGGATTTGTAGGGTGCCATGAGCACGATGGATGGCATCATCGATACAGTATCTGCACCTCACCCTCTGCTTCCATTGATTGGATTACTGAAATCAAATGGGAAGCTAGTTCTTTTAGGTGCACCAGAGAAGCCACTAGAGCTACCAGTTTTTCCTCTCCTCATGGGTGAGCATACGAAGTTACCAACCTTTTAAATTGTGAGAAGTTTGATGTCTCTAAATTAATCGAATTAAGAATTGTTGTGGAATATTGGCAGGGAGGAAGATAGTGGGTGGGAGTTGCATTGGAGGGATGAAGGAGACTCAAGAGATGATTAATTTTGCAGCCGAACACAACATAACAGCAGATATTGAGGTCATTCCAATGGAGTATGTGAACACTGCCATGGAGCGATTAGCAAAAGCGGATGTTAGATACCGATTTGTCATTGACATTGCCAACACCTTGAACTCTACCTCTTAATTGTTACTACAATACAATAAGTGTTCTGTCACATAATTAAAATAAATTTTCTAGGCTTTGAATTTGATAAACAATAATGAATTGCTCCTTTTTAGAATGCTCATTGCCCAGTATCTATTTGCATCGTTTATATGAAAATACTCAATTCTTATAAAATCTTTTCTACTGTTAGTGAAGGTACGTTAGATGTAGGTACATTTGGACTTTTTGAGACAATTTTGATTGATCAAAAAAATAGATTTCCATGGTAACGTGATGGAAGGAGATGAATTGGAATTTGTAAATGAGATTTTATTTTTGTTTGTGGGATTTTTTTTTTTTTTTACTTCATTTGTTAAAATCTTTATAATGTTTGGGATGAAAATCTTTAAAAAGGACTATTAAAAGAGGAATATGACAAAAATTTTTGATAATTTATAAAAATTAATAGTTATTTAGACTGGTTTAAAACTTTTTATTTTGAAGTGTTTTATTTTATTTAGAGCCAAACTATGGTGATAAGTCCCTGGGTCAACCTGGATTCAACACAAGTTATATTATTGGGATATTTTCTCAGGCCCCTAAATAAAAGTTTTGCCTCCGCTAACAGACGCTCTAAAATTGAACTTCTGTTATCAAAATTAAACTTCTATTTTGTTAACAAAAACAATTATATAGACAGCCCCTCGAGATGCTCAAAACCTGTTATATCCTTATTTTAATAAATCTTTTAGGTATAATTTGATATTTAAAAAATTTAATTTTTATTAAATAAAATATTTTTATTAAAACTTAATATCACGAAGTCTTGTTTATAATTTCAAAAAATAACTTGTAAATAATATAAAAATAAATAAATTAATGCTTGATTATATCGAAGGTTAAAAGTGAAATAAGAAATTTTAATAAAAAATAAATGAAAAAATAAATTTTCATTTCCATCTATTTTCAAAATGGAAACACTTTTAACATAATATTAGAGAAGGATTAACACAATAAAATAAAACATATCTATTTTTTAAAATGATTATTATGAAAAACAGAAAAATATTTTAATGACTTTCAACTTTTCTTTGAATAATATATTAGATACTTTTAACATTTGCAAAAGCTATTAAACTAAATTACCTTCTAAAAAAAAAATATTACTCTAGAATAGCTATTTTTTATACTACATATGCAACTGTGCAACTAGATATGCAGACAATATGCATAGGATTTGGTACCTTAGTAGAGTTTTTTAATCCTGGTTGAAGGAAAAAAAAAAAGAGAAAATTCACAAATTAAAAAGACCAAAAAGGGTAACTTCGAAGCTGATATTGGGCAGGGGCCGCGCGAACGCAGGCCCCCGCTACCACAAATTATGACGTAGGCTCTACCACTTGGGCAGACCTTAGACTGATGCACCTCCCAAGTGCAATGGAGGCCACCAACCTAGGCCATGGGCCTGCTTGATCACCCATTGACCCCGTCCAGGTAAGTATGTTCTACCGTTGGGCTCAACTCCTTATTTGTAATCGTACACTGTTCCTTTCCGTTTTGTGTCTTGAACGATGTGGGATGCGCAAAAGTTCTCTTGTCATGTGTAGTGCAGTTAAGAAATTCCACTGTTGTTGCCTTCTCGAGCAAAGATTGGACGCACAATTGAGTATCCCCTTGCCATCTGCACAATCATGCTCAACATTAAACATGGAGAAATTTTACTTGAATAGCAAAATTCTCCCAATTAAATGATCTAACAAAAATGATTAGATCAAAATACAATAAAGTAATATCTAATATAATTCATAGATTACCAACGTGTACTCTTTTATGGCCACATGCAGAGCAGCAGAGGAGTTGATTTAACACTTTCTTCCCCAAATTCTATCAACCAACCAAATAAACAAGTTAATATAGATGATGCACCAAGCACAAATATATAATAAAAGTTTGTTAAAGCCGATGATTCTACTAATCTATTACATTCATTTTGAATCTTTATATATATAGTCTTAGGGGTGCATATGAAAGTTAAGTTCTTGGGGTTTGTGTAGGTTTATATTCAGGCGGGATGTTGGTGAACAAATTTTTTTTGGGAGGCCCAGAGAAATATCCCTCATATTAAGTGTAATATATAATAAAAATTATTTTTTCTAATATTTCAATTTTTTTATTTTATTTGATTTTTAGAAATTGCATCACACTTTTGAATTTAGAAAAAATTAGTTAATTTGAATCATCAAGAATAGTACTAAAAACAACTTTTATTTGAGTTAAAAGTGGGAAATTATTCATTCAATGGATTTTAATGTTCAAAAGAAAGAAATATAATTACTTCACTTTTTCTAATATCCTATTAATACTTAAAAAAAAAGTATCATAATTCATTCTAAAATAACTGAGAAAAGATTTAAAATAAAAAGTTCATTCACATATACCTCAGTCCCGGTTCAACTCAAATCTCGGGTACACCTTTGTGTCTCAATGTGCTTTTTAAATATCACAGAAGGATTGCAAATAAAATTTGCGTCTTAAAAGTATAAACTATATAGTTAAATTTATTTTATTTAGAATTGAAATTGATTCTTAGTAAATATAATTAATGGATAATATGAGACAAACCAATCATCAATGAATGAATAATAATTTTATAAAATATATATATATAAAAATAGAGTGAGAATTTATGAACAGTTTATTTTCTAATAATTCAAAGTTGCCCCAATACAACGTTTTCAATGGGAAGTCAATCCACAATCCAAAAGTCAAAGTGTATACATAGAGTCGTAAATCTTTTTTTTCGATTTCCTCAAGTGTAAAAACGAGTTTCTCATGAGCAAACCTGTAATAGGAAACAAAAGAGCAGCAAATCACATGCACTGAACCGGCCACTTGGGGAAAAAGGAAATAGCTTGACCAGTCAAGTCAAGGCGTGAAGAAAGTAAAATTGTAGACGGCATTCAGCATTAGCTCACCAAATATGTAACGTTTGCGTAATGCGTGATATAGTACGTCATGCCGCCTCCTATAAGTATGTCTTCGCTCTCAAGCACATCCATCCACACACACTCCTTAACAAGTTCCACATACAGATACAGATATATTTTATTACCATTTTAATTCTGTGATTCAAGAGAGATTAGGAAAGAATAATGGGGAAAATTTTAGCTGATCAGCAAGTGCACCAAAAGAAGGCCTTTGGATGGGCAGCCAGGGACTCTTCTGGTGTTCTATCTCCCTTCGATTTCTCCAGGAGGTTCGTCTGCTCTCTCTATCTCTCTCTCTGCCCTTTATTTGTCTCTTTAACTAATAAAGTTGCTTAAATCTTTTTAACATTTTCATTATGGTCTTCTATTATATTAACTTGGTATTCAAATCATATAAATAAACTGCAGGGTAACGGGTGAGAAGGACGTGACCTTAAAAGTGTTGTACTGTGGGATATGCCATACAGATCTTCACCAAGTGAAAAACGACTGGGGCACTTCTACCTACCCTCTTGTTCCTGGGTATATATGCTTTTCATCTATCATATTATATTTATGCAGGAAGATAAACTAAACTAAGACTTAGACACTTCTGGAAATTTAACTAAGAAATTTGTTTTCAAAGGTTGTGCTTTTAATGTGCATGTTGTTATAGCATTAATGCTTCTTTTCATCTTGGGGTGTATTTGTATTTGCATAGCTGTAATTATTCAATGAACTCCATCTGAACCGAATTGGCTAATGCATGCAGGCATGAGTTTGTGGGTGTAGTGACAGAGGTTGGAAGCAAGGTAGAAAAGTTTAAGGTTGGAGACAAAGTGGGAGTCGGGTGCATGGTCGGATCATGCCACTCTTGCGACAACTGTGCCAACGATCTTGAGAATTACTGCCCCAAATTTATAAATACTTATGGAGACAAATACCATGACGGAACCACCACATACGGAGGATACTCTGACATTATGGTTGTTGATGAGCACTTCGCCGTCCATATTCCTGACAACTTGCCTATTGATGCCAGTGCCCCTCTCCTTTGTGCTGGCATCACAGTTTATAGTCCTTTGAGGTTCTATGGACTTGATAAACCTGGTATGCATGTGGGTGTGGTTGGCCTGGGTGGGTTAGGCCATGTGGCAGTCAAGTTTGCCAAGGCTATGGGGGCTAAAGTCACTGTAATCAGTACCTCCCCTAGCAAGAAGAAGGAAGCTATTGAACATCTTGGTGCTGACTCATTTTTGGTTAGCCGTGACCAAGATGAGCTGCAGGTATACATATATTTTGCTTTGAACATTTTTCTAGAGATACATTTTTAACGGCACTCTCGTGTCTGTAATCTGTAGTGTAGCTAATGTTGTTTATGTTGTGTTTGAAGGCTGCCATGAGCTCCATGGATGGTATTATCGATACAGTATCTGCAACTCATCCTCTTCTTCCATTGATTGGATTATTGAAATCTAATGGAAAACTAGTTCTTGTGGGTGCACCAGAGAAACCACTCGAGCTACCAGTTTTTCCTCTGCTCTTGGGTAAGAATATGACACCATCAACTTGTTAGATTGTCATTTCTGTATATTTGGGATTGCATCTAGCTAACAATTGTGGTGGAATTCCAGGGAGGAAGCTAGTGGGTGGTAGTCTCATTGGAGGGATGAAGGAGACTCAGGAGATGATTGATTTCGCAGCTAAGCACAACATAACAGCAGATATTGAGGTTATTCCAATGGATTATGTAAACACGGCAATGGAACGCCTTGCCAAAGCTGATGTCAGATACCGATTTGTCATTGATATTGCCAACACATTGAAGCCTTCCTCTTAATTTCTTGCATCATGTATATGCAAGAAACAGTTTTCCGAGGTTGATTGTTGAAAGTTAAAAAGTATACGGAGTTGTTGGTTTCTATTCTTTATTTATTCCTGTTCTAATGGATTGTATTTTGGGAAATCAATGAACGAATAAAACTATTTATGGATACGACATGCTAAAGTCCTCTAGTGGCCAAAGGAACCCCAAAATTATATAATATGACTATTTTATTTCTAATTAAAAAAAGAGCTTTCTATTCAGAGTTAGAAAGAGTTCTGAACTGAAAATTAAAATAAAACAATAATCGGGCCTTTAGACGGCCCGAAAATTTTCAACAGCGTATGAAATCATCGAGAATCATTCTCTAAGAAATAAAAAATAGAAAAGAGGAGCAAACTACAGAAATTACAGAGCTAACTGTGGTCTATTTGACAAAAAATTAATTAGTTTGACCGATTAAGAAAGTGAAATGGTAGACGGCATCCATTAGCTCACCAGGTACGTAAGTCTGGCGCAACGCAAGACCTCACGTTGGCTGCTATGAGAATGCTTTGTGCTTACTCGGATACAAACATAGACAGAAACATTCTCAACCAAACCCACATAGCAATAGCGTTTTAATATTTCTCTGATTCTTTCTCACTTAAAAGTGTTGAGTTGTGAAAGTTAAAGAAGAAGGAAAGAAAATAAAAGATTAATGGAGCAAATAGCAGATGAAGTACACCATAACTCGGCCTTTGGATGGGCAGGCAGGAACTCTTCTGGTGTTCTCTCTCCCTCCAGTTTCTACAGGAGGTTCTGTCTCCTCCCTCTCCCTATAAATTTATGTTGCTTTCATATATAGTGTTTCATTTTGACCTTGTCTCATATTAACTTGGCGTTGAAATATGATACATGAAATTTCAGGGCAACAGGGGAGAAGGACGTCACATTCAAAGTGTAACACTATGAGAGGGCACTTCAACCTAACCTCTTGTTCCTGGATATACATTTAAGTTTTCCTTCTAACAAATCATAATATGTTTCTATAACCCAACAAAACATATTTGTGTGATTAAAGCTCATAATGCAATGGACATATATTATTATCTAGTTTGAGGCCCTTTAGATACACTATGAGAACTAGGTCTATGAAACCCAAAATTTATTAGGATATGAGTGTCTACATATAACAACTCTTTGTGTTGTTAGTATGTGTGTGAAAAAAAAAAGGAAGAAGAAAGTGTTGTCTCCAATTTTGGCCTCTTGCAATCCATTTCTTGTTTTTATGTTGTAGCTCAAGAATCATGTCAATGAGAAGTGGGATTCGACACAAACCTTTAATGTAAATTTTAGAATTCTTGAACTAGTTGATATACCTTAAATATCATTGGAAAGTTTATGCATTAACAAACATTTAATCTTTATTATTTGTGTGTTTGATTTTGTTTGTTATGCTTATTAGAGATAAACAAATATAAAACTCACCTCTTGATGCGATTGCCCCTCTCCTCTGTGCTGGAATCACGGTTTACAGCCCTTTGAGATACTACGGACTTGACAAACCTGGTATGCATGTGGGTGTGGTTGGCCTGGGTGGGTTAGGTCATGTGGCTGTCAAGTTTGCACAGGCGATGGGGGTTGAGGTGATGTCATTGGTACCTCTCCTAACGAGGAGGAAGCTATTGAACATCTTGGTGCTGACTCATTCTTGGTTAGCCGTGATCAAGACGAGATGAAAGTATATATTTTCTCAACACGTTGATGCCTTTGATATATATCTTCAACAGCACTACTCTTGTATTTTAGGTTTTTAATTTTGTTTACATTCGTTTTTTGCAGGCTGCAATGAGCACAATTGATGTTATCATCGATACAGTATCTGCACTGCATCGTCTGCTTCCGTTGATTGAACTACTCAAGTCTAATGGAAAGCTAGTTCTTATTGGTGGAACAGAAAAGCCACTCGAACTACCAGTTTTTCCTCTGCTTATGGGTGAGCATGCACGCTATCAACTTGTTAAATTTAGAGAAAATATCAGAAGTTTTAACGTTAAAAATCCTAGGTTCGTATGACTAATATTTAATTACAAGTAGAAAACTGAGGCTAATAGCTCAATCATATCTTTTAAGAAGTTGCAATAATGTTCTCGTTCATAATTATCCTCATTTCTATTAATAAGGATTTTTGACTAACAATTGTGGTTGAATTCCTGCAGGGAGGAAGATGGTGGGTGGTAGTCTCATTGGAGGGATGAAGGAGACTCGGGAGATGATTAATTTTGCAGCCAAACACAACAGCAGAAATTGAGGTTATTCCAATTGATTATGTAAACACTGCAATGGAATGACTGGAAAAGCAGATGTTAGATACCGATTTGTAATTGACAATGTCAAGACATTGAAATCAAGTTCCTAAATATGTATGTGTATGCTACCCTATTAAGAATGTGTAACTATATATAAGCTAGTCTGGCTCTTTATACCTTTCTCATGTGAGGTAAACAATTTTTCTTTAAATTTTTTCATCTCACGAGGACACTTTGAGTAACAATTTCTCATTCACTTGTTCATCATTTGAGTATATGAGTATACTATTTCAAAATTCTTACAAAAAAGAATTCAAATCCATTTAAACAATCTAATAACACGAGATATGTCTCACTCATTTTTAAACTCTAAAAATGGTTACTTAATACTGTTTACAACATAATTTTTCAACTCTCTTTCATTCCCCAATGTTAGAACCACCAACCATCTTCCTTCCTAACGTTCCACAACATATGTAATTAGTTCGAATGAAGTTTTCAGTGTATGGACGACGAAGTGCTCATCAACAACCATAATGTCCCAGAGTATTCTCTCTCTGTGGTGGTTCCATCATATATACTATGTGACAAGTATCCATTTGGGATAATAAATGTCAAGATTGTTGGAACAGATGTCGTACGAGCGGCATGATCCAACCATGCACCCTACTTGAATCGATGTATCATGAATTATGAGTCTTTTGTATGAATCATGTAATTTGTTTGGCACGTTAACTCACTTACTAGTATTCAAATTAAATGCTGAGAAAAAAAATAAGTAAAGCCATAAGGATAGAAAATGGAGTATCGGGTTATCTGTAATTTCTGTAAGGTATTGGAGGCAATTAAAAAGACGTTCCACAAATACTCTGCCATCTTCATCACTCATGGTATTTCCATAAATACTTTTATTAGTAATTATAAAATGAAAATAATAAAATAAGCARTGGAAGTACATGATGTATGACAATTT
>JANKKB010027885.1:0-12251 GCA_026225775.1 Bursera palmeri | reverse complement strand
CGTTCAGAGACTTCGAAGAGCGAAAGAGCGAGAGAGCGAGAGAGATAGATTGAGAGACAGAGAGTGAGAGCGACAGTTTGTGGAGGGAGACGGGAAGATGGAATATGTAAAGTGGAGGGTAATTTAGACATTTAGTTGAGAATGGTTAGGCTCATGTAAGGATTTAGGAGGTGTGGTTAGATTTAAAAGACCCCCCAATTATGTGGCTATTTCCTTAAATTTCCCCAAAGCTTTCCCCAAATCTCAAACAAAACTTCGTTAAATCCTCCCTATCCTTGTTAATGCTGGATACAGCCAAGATAGAATCTTTATCCCTTACAATCTGATCGCAAGATACCGCATTTCTTGTTAGATACTTGCAGTTTTTGAAGTAATGAGAGCCAAGTAAAACATCGCTGCTTCGACTTAACTTCAATGGCCGCCTCTGTTTCACCCATAACTTTAGCGTTGTATAGCAGAAAACCCCTTTTCAAAACCTCACCAAAGATTACTTTTTTAAACCCCCCTTACACCTTTGACAGTCAAACGGTCTTCAAGTCGAAGTATTTTTTCACATTTCACAACTCTCTCCATTTGGGTCCTCCCTCTCTTGTTTCCTCAAGAGCTTCTTCTTCTTCAAATGGCTTGGTTAATGTTACAACAGAAGAAGACAAGGAGATTTTTCCTTTGTTTGAGGAAGTTTGGCCTCTGAAAAATATCTGTTGGGTTCTGCTCTGGGCTTCTTTGTCCCTTGTTTGGTTTGCTACATCCGGTGATGCTAATGCTAGTGCTAGTGCTAGTGCTAGTGCTAGTGCTGCTGTTGACTCCATCAGAGCTTCGAGTTTTGGCCTCAAGGTCGCCGCTACTTTAAGGAGCTCTGGCTGGCCCGATGAGGCTGTGGTGTTTGCCCTCGCTACGCTTCCTATAATCGAGCTTCGTGGGGCTATTCCTGTTGGCTACTGGATGCAACTCCAGCCTGTATTGCTAACTATCTTATCTGTTCTTGGGTTAGCTTTCTTATCTTCAATTTATTTCCCATTTCTTATATATTAACCCTTGAATTTGTTCAAGAATATATAGTGGGTAATCTTAGAATTAATCCGTGTTCCAAGTAGATTAGTGGATTTGATGGTATGGCTGCATCACTGCTGTAACAAATTATGATCACTTTATATGGTTCAGTTTGCCTTAAAAGTTCTGTATATTATTCTGTCGTATGTTATATTTTGTATCATTATTAATGCTGAAAATACAATTTGAAACTATTCATCAGGCTCAACTTGACAGTGTTTTAACTGTAGGAACATGGTCCCTGTGCCATTTATAATACTTTTCTTGAAGAGATTTGCTTCATTCCTGGCTGGCAAGAACAAGTCTGCTTCTCGGTTCCTGGATATGCTGTTTGAGAAGGCCAAGGAGAAGGCTGCCCCAGTGGAAGAGTTCAAATGGCTTGGGCTTATGCTTTTTGTGGCTGTGCCATTTCCAGGAACGGGAGCATGGACTGGAGCCTTCATTGCTTCGATTCTTGACATGCCATTCTGGCCAGCTTTTTCAGCAAATTTTGTTGGTGTTATAGTGGCTGGCCTTCTGGTAAACTTGCTGGTGAACCTTGGTCTCAAGTATGCCATTGTTGCAGGTATCATTCTCTTCTTGATATCCACTTTCATGTGGACTGTCCTCCGAAATATTAGGAAGTCTTGGAGCTCATCAGATTAATGTTGAAATGGCTATTGAAGTTATTTTTTCATCCATGGTGGTAAAAATGACAATCTCTTTTTTTTTTTTTTAATTTTACTTGGATTTTTAGCGTAGTCACTAGGAGTTTATCTCCATTATTTGCTATTTGATTCTGTCACCATTGGTTTGTTTTCATAATTCTGCACATGATATCTGCAACCTTCCAGGCGAGATGATCCACTGTTATAAACTATGAGACAGAGTTTCACAATAATATTTTCCTTTTGGATAGGACATCTTAGTTTGACGAGCTTATGAAACAATAACTGAATTTTCTTTTTCTTCAGTTTTTTCCCAGACTATAAAGTCTCAATGCACATAATACTGATTATAGATAATTAAGCTTGTTCTTGTGATCAGAATATACAGGATTAGAAACTGTCTACTATGGATTATATAACCATCTATTGCATCCCTACATTTTATTAGGATGATACTTTTGATTGTGATAAGGAATAACATGAGTAAGATTTTTCTATGTTGTTGCATTGATATGTAATAAAGTAGAACTCTGAGTCTCTGACCGGTGTTTTCTACTCTTTAAGTATTATTTCCTTGGTTATAATGATAGCATCTTAGAATTCCTCACAAGGAGGGGGGAAATAGCGTGAAGGTGTATTTATAAATTACAATTCTTTTGAGTTTTGAAAATTGTATCTGTAAAAGTTTTCATGGAAACTTCAAGTGTTTATTTAGAGGATGAGAGTAATGTATTTCTGCAGACACACAAGTATTCTTCTGCAAACAAGGACCATTGCGTAACTTATGCCTCTTGTACACCTAGCTTGGAATCACTTTCCTTTTACTGTTTGCATGAATGCGGAGGCAAGTTATCCAAGATAGAGCCATTGTTGCACACCTAGTCTAGGTCTAATGTAGTTATCTATGCAGTCATTGCCTTTTAATCCTTTGGGACAATTTTATGTGTGCATAACGCACCAAATGTGGCTGGCTCCAATCTAGTATAACCTATGTTAGTTGTTAATGACTAGGAACAATTGTCTCATTCACTATCCGAAATATCGATCAGCTTCATCCGTTTGGCTTAATGATGAATCTAGATTTTACAGACCTGGAGAAGAAATCCTACCTTCTCAATCCTGATATTATATATCTCAGCATGTTTTCTGCGACCATATCTCATCTAGAGTAGTTATGATGAAACCTTGATTCTTTAAGGAGAGCTTATTCTTTCTCAATAATGAGGAGGATATCAAAGAGTGGCTTTAAATAATATCCGGTTCTAGATATCATGGCGTTGTTATCTTTGATAGAGCGGTTAGAGGGCATATTGGCCATGTTCAAGATTGGAAGACATTTCCGGAGAATTGCCTTGGAATTTTTGTGTCAAATGATTTCCTATTTAAGGTCTAGAATGTGCTGAACTTCATTTATAAACTCATCCTTCTTAATATTCGATGAGGTCTTGGAGAGAGGCAAATTATTTGTGGAACAGCATGTCCGGTTGAAACTATTTTGTAGACAGTGATATGGAGAAGTGTAGGGAGCCTCCCAAGCGACATCACGAGACTAAGCAGTTGGAAGTTCAAGGCTCGTTTGCACCATTTTGGAAAGGAATCGGGCCATTTTATGTGCTTAAGTATATAGTGACATTCACACAAGAGTGAAGAGTTATTCTTTCACGTTAGTGCTTTGATTGATTTGGCTTCATTTATGTTAGATTTATGTGCAAAAGGAGAGGCTCCAGTTTCCCTTGTATGCACCAAAGCAATATAAAAGTGATACAACTTCTGAATACCTCAAGAATAACGCAAAGGGGAAAATTTTTAAATTGAAAATACACCCATCTAATAAAATCGTGTTATAAGTGTTCTTATTTTCTCCTTCACTATTTAACAATCAATAGCATTAATAATTTTTAGAATATATTATAATTGGATGAATTTAAAGATGACTTTGAAATTTTCTTATCAAAATCTAAATACGAATGGTACGATGAAAATAAGGTATTTTGGTCATATGGTTGGTGCGGGAGATTTATAGAAGAATTATTTTTGGGTATAAAGAGAAAAGCTTAATTCTTAGGAAGCTAGTGGATGGTGGTGGGAAACATCTTTTGGATGAACGAGTCGCTCATAAAATGCCCAAACTGAGGAGCTGGGGGCTACCACCGTAGGAAATTGGAGGCCCAATACCTTTCATGGTCTTCTTTAGACTCCAGCAGTGGCCCATCAATTCGGTTTATGGCAGCCTAAGCTTTACCCATGTCCTATAACCTATGCTATGAGTAGGACTGTCCTGTCCTTTCCTGGGGAAAACATGTAGCCAAGCCAGAGCCAAGTAAGATTTTGAATTTTTGTTTAAAATTCCTCTGCGGAAAAGAGAGAATCCTAATTCAATTCCCTTCTTTTGAGAATTTCCCACTTGAAATGACAAAGGAAAAATTAAAAAAAAAAGATCAGCATCTCCATTTATATAATGTATTGGGAGAGATTAGGGAAGACATTGAGGTTGCAGACTTCCCTGATTGAGCAAAAAATGTGTGCTGTGTCTTTGTGAGTGACAACAGAGAAACCTTCTAAGAAAAAGGAATGCACTTGTTTACCAAAAGGAGCTTCTTAGCCTACCAAAAATCAATATCAACTTGATAATAATGAATCTGGGTGGTGATTGCTGAGGGCCCCCTTCATACTAATCCAACAGTGCTTTGGACTGTTTAAAAGCATTTGGGTGAGCTGAGCACCTCTACTACTGTACTCCTATAAATATTTCTACATCTTTCATTTCAGTTTCTCCAATCACTCTCATCTTTGTTTACTCTTGTTCTTTCTTTTTTAATCGCAAACCCAAAATTGAAAACAGATCGAATTTTAATAAAAAAAAAAACAATAACAAAAAAGGAAAGAGCGTCACATAAGGATTGATAACAGTGTTGTTAAATGCGCTGACAGCGGGACGTGAAGTGCACGTGGCCAGTGGTACCCATGAAAGAAACCGTACACGTGTGGCATCAGAGGTGGACAGATGTGCGCTGTCACTGCCTACAAAGCCAAGCTCGACGACCTCTCTGTCTGGGCTGGCTGGAGGGGTTGGGTCGGCCCTGTTTGTGTACATCACCTCCAATTTCATTCTTATCTGTACCTCCTGAAACTGAATGACTGATAGTGACACATGTACGCTGGATCCCAACCCCCCTTCCCGTTTCACTTCACCACGCATTTTTTGCCACGTTCCACACCATATCTCCACTTGTGTGGGACCATCCTACGTCAAGGTTCCGTGCTCGAAGCTGTTGCTGATCGGGAGCATTTGATGTTGACAAGTGGATGGGTGATTTCGACCTCCTCCGCATCACCACCGCACACGTGGCCCTTCGCCCATCCAAATATCTTTGATCTGTTACAAGCACATGTAAACCTTGTGATACCCTCTCACTGGCTTTTGAGAAACAGTAAATTAACTATTCCTTTAAGCAATAATCAATCAATTCTGTCGATCAATTGCACCTCACAACTCACAAATTAGACTTGCATGATTGATCAAGTTTGAGCCCTTATATGGTTATAAGCACAAATCACCACTCTTTCAATGATGTCACCAGGGCTGTGATGTCAATCCATTTTCTTGATTAAATGTTGATAACAATACAACCCCAACTATCCCTTTAAATATCATTATTTCTCCACAAATTTGTTAAATTTATTCATCTTCTCTCCATCTCTAAAGGGTTGAAACAAATGTTTAAAATTGTTGAGATTTCTGCAACATATATAAACTTACATTTTACAGAATAACATACACAACAGCATGATTTTATTGACTTGGACCTTCAAAGTTTCAATTTGGGGGTAAAGCTAAATATTTTATTGCCAACAACCGCTATTTTCTACCCCTCATCAATCCCCAAACGAATTAGGTTTAGGTTTAGGTGGTACATATTCCCCAAGACAGTTCCTTTCTTGGACATAAAAGCAAATTGACTTGCATTCCTTCACGTGAATTTCAACCAACCAGTGAGATGATATGATATGTATGTAATGTATCCACAATAAAATTCCTCGAATGCTTTTCAATGTCCACATCGGTGATGTAATGCACATTCAATCAACTGATAATAAACTTGAGAGATCCTATTTTTTTAAAGGGTAAGTTTATATTCTTGAGGAACAGCACAGTTTCTATGAACAAACCCACTTACGTCACCAAGATATTCTGTTGCACACTCAATCTTGATCTACAAATATTAAATATAACCCAACAATGGGTTTTCAAATACAATGTTCAACTCTATATTTAACGTTTTAAGAGACCAAGAAATTGTCAACATCTGTAATAGGTCACCCTTGTGCTAAAAAGTCTGTGGCTATAGAAAATTATGAAGAAGATGAATAAGCCATACCGGAATCTTGACTTAGAAGAACATTCATTCTCCTTTTCAAACTTTTCCTTGCTATAATTCAAACCCATTGGTTACGCTGCTAAAAAAAACAAAGAATAAACAAAACTTTTTTGAGTTGTCCAAGCTGTTTCACAAACTTCTTCATCCAGACCTGTCATTCAAATTGCTTAATATTTTGCTTCTACACATCTTCTGAAGCACATAGATTCTGACAATCTAGCTAGCTAGCTAGCTACCAAATGTGGCCGGCAGGGCTGTCTGTTTCTTATTTTTCAGATGTTCTATCCTTTACGACAGGACAACACTAATCTCTTACAGTTTGTTTGCAACATTTCTCATAATTTCCTTGAATAATTTGGTTTGCTTAGTAGTACTTGTGATTACATGTTTATGTGGGAAGTGACCATGTTGGTGATTTTGTGGGACAACTCAATAAAGGGATCTAGAATGTGGAGCAAGAAAATGGTATGAACTATGAAGCACATGAAACCCCAATATCTAAGCATTATTGCTATTTTGAGCTAAGGCTACTGATCATGAACAATCAGAAGCCATGCAACCGCTTAGTGCAGTTTTGAGTTTTAAGGCCTTGCAGAGGCTTTATATAGCTAGTAAATTTAATTAGTAATTACAAGTGACAACTGAGATTTTGCATTACTTAGATCTTGAAGCACGTGTACCACATAATAACTTAGGAGAGGCTAGGACCAAAAAGGGCAGATAACTTAGTAAGACCATGACCAAATGGGTTGATCTACAGAGAATCCAAAATTACAAGAACTTGCTGGTGATTCATCATATTCATAATAGCAATCTTCAAGTCTCAGGAAGCATGGTAGGGGCAAAAGGTCCTTGCTGGGATCATCTTCTTCATCTTGTGAGAAATCAGACATGTCTGGTTCAAAAATTTGAGGAGAATCAGCAGGCTCTAGTAATGAAGACTGGTTCCCGTCTGTGTAATGTGGGCTATCCGAGTCAAAAATATCACTCTTGGTGGGACTTGCATCTTCCTGTTTACAAACCAATACTGGCACATTGGTTACAGTTTCGATATCTGTAATTGTGACTGGCTTCCCAGGTCCTGCCTCTGAAGTTTTGATGACATCAACTGTTTCCAAATTTTCCTTGCCTTTCTCCCTGCTAACCAATTTTTCTTTAAGTAAATGAACCTGTTTAATACCACAATCCAACCATTAGAGTAATGAAACGAAATTCATGCTCATTAGTAATTCAAACACAATTGCTGCAAACCTTCGTAAAAAATTACCTCATTTTCCAAGGCTTGCTTCTCCTCTTCGAGACTGTTATAGTCTGCCTGGAGCTTATCATAGATAGCTTTCAAAGAGTCATAGTCCTTTTCAAGCCTTTGATTCTTGAACCGAGCTCGCCGGTTCTGAAACCAAATTGCGACTTGGCGAGGCTGCAAACCAAGTTCCTTCGCAAGTTGGGCCTTTCTCTCTGGTTCAAGCTTGTTCTCCACCTCGAAATTTTTCTCAAGAAACTGAACTTGAGAGGTTGTTAGTCGTCTTTTCTTTCCGGGTTGACTCAAGCACCCATCAAAATCGTCGTAGCCATTTTCTTCCTTAACGAGTGTTTGAAAGAATGGTGTCAGTGTTGCGTCTCCTCCACCAACATTATCATAATTAACCAGAGACTTTGGACCTGAAAGCAAGGCACATAACCATCAGATGATCATCACAATTTCGATCTACTAGTTAAATGCATAAAGTGGCTTTTGTTTTAAAGAAAATCAGAGCAGAACAATCACACATATAGAAAAAACTAAAAAAAATAGCAAAGTAAATTAAACTCTAAAGTGATCATTTACGCCTAAAAAATAATCTGTTTAGAAAAGGAAATTTTCGGTCATTAAAATACAAAAACCCCACCCAAAAAAATAAAATTCTAATTTTGAAGCTAGAGCATAAGCCTACACTCAAACAGAGCAGAAGCCATCAGTGAAAATTACAGAAAACAAGGGAGAAGAATTGCAGGGAATTACACTGAAGAGAAGAGCAAGGTTGGGGTATCCAGAAAGACTCAAGACCCTCAGGAGAATAAGAAAGCTTCTTGTTTGCAAGTAAAGTGGTTACGTTTGGACTGCCACAGATTTTCCCAGCTGCCATAGTTTTTTTTTTTTTTTTTTTCTTTTTTGGATTCTTAGAAAAACAGTAACTTAAAAGATCATATTTCGAGGATTAAAGAGTAACAATGATCATATACTGGCTCCTTATGCCGAAAGCTGGTGATGTGAATTACTGTACTGTGGAAAGTTCGACGTTTCAAAAGCACCCACACTCACGGAGATGCAATAAATGGGCAGAGTTTCAAGGTTCGGACCAAAAACTCTACGCAGGGAGAGAGAGAGAGAGAAACAAGAGTTCTCTCTTTCTTACTTATTTCGATAATTAAAGAAAAGAAAGAGATCGAAAGTTGAAAACTTGGTGAGTTGAGGGAGGGAAAGAGAGAATCTTCTCTGGGACGAAGGCCCTTGATGGGGTTTATAACAAGCTTAGTGAAGGGACAGGGGCTACTTTTTCTTCTTGGGATGGTGCATTCGGCGTTTCACAAAGTTACCATCATGTCCTTGATTTTTTCTTCTTACATTTAACATATGTAGACAAATTAATTAAATAAATCAAAGTGACTTATAACCAGATAAGTTGAATTGGCACATGATAAGGATCATTTACGAGAATACTAAAGTTAGAGGGATTGTTTTCAAATTTAGTTAAATTTTTTTTATTATCTCATCAATTAACGGGTCAATTGATTAATTAATATTTTATTTATTAATTATTATGAGGGAACGAGTACATATTTATCATTTATTATGAGAATATTTCATACAAAAACAAGAGAAAAAAGAAAATAAATAAAAAGAAACTATCTGGATTTTTCCCTTTTAAGTGTAACAAGAAGACCACAAGCCTTGTTTTTAGTTACTTGTTTTTGGTAACAAGAGGGCCACAAACTTCCATATGGGTGGTTTCTAAGCGGGGATTAGTAACAAAGATCAAGTAAAAGGCTTTCATATTGGCTCTTTGATATATAAAAAAAGGTTCTAATGGCAGAAATGATTGGGCCTGTATCATTAATCTGATCAAACTCGAGATAAAAATATCTTCTAAATTACTTGACCCTTTAACAAAATTATCAAACGTCGTAGATTGTAGTCCTTAGACTTGAATAATAAACGCTTACTGGCCTTGACAAGGAGAGTGGAATTTTAGGCCTTGTAATCTAGTGTACAAGCCTAGGGATGTTTAAATGTTAAATTAGGATTTGCTTTGATAAAATAAACTTTCCTTAATTTTACTAATTTGTTACACTTGGTAATTCTCTATAATTTATGATACTATTACCCTATTATATGTTATAATCAGAATTAAAAATAAAAAGTGAAAAAAAAGGCGAAGGGCACGAAAGGAAAATGGATGGTAAGGGCATATATGTGAATTTAAATGAAGAAATTGTGCGATGGGGGATTGGTGGGGAAATGGAAACAAGAACAAGCTGTCTAATCAATCTAAATCAAGTAGGAGGTGAGAGCTCTGCTAGTTAGGGACAAGTGATGACCCGCTCCCTCTACCCCTAACCCTAACCTATCTTTCGTCTTTTTTGAGCCCCAGGGCCTTAGCCAGTGCCACTCAGCCCCTTCTTTTCAGGTGGGGTGGGGGTGAGCCTTTCCGCCTTGGCTCAAACCCGCCCTCCTGGTTCGTACCACCTATCGACCACGTTTTATAAATGTCCCTAACCGTGCCCACGCCCATTACTGCCGATCAAAAGATTTTGTTTAGACTGGATTTATATGCATTCAAAAAAAAAAAAAAATATCATTTCCATTTTTTTTATCTAAATTATTAAAATTTATTAATTTTTATAGCTGTAATCCAACCCCAATCGCAGTCAATAGAGATTCCACTCATGGGGGCGTCCCATGGCCCATGGGCAGCCGTTGAGTGCGGTGAGGCTCTCCAGGCGTTGCCCCCCGCTCTTCCCTTGCCTAGTCCCCCACCTTCACGTTCTTTCTCCTTGCCAACTCATACAATCTCGCTTCGCTCTTTGGCCTAGGAATCTGTCTCACTTAAATATCCACAGTTGCTATAAAAGTCATATTAATTCCATTAAGAAAATAGTTATCTGATTCTAAATTATGCTATTTAAATGATAAAAAATCCTTTTTTTTAAATAATTTCTAATTACTAAGGAAGCTCCTTGTAGATTAATTTTTGGCAGGAAATAACACATGTAGAGTATTGTCATGCTGACGATTTAACTCTTTTTCTCATGAGTTCCTATCAAATTAATTTTGGGTAATGACGTTAATCATATTTTACTTTAATTAATTTTGAATAATGACATTAATCATAATTTATTTTTGTAACGTTGCCTCTCTCTCCCTCTTTATTTTATTTTGTTAATGTGGCAATTGGATGGCAAGGTTGACCGTTATTACAGTTATAACATTTACAAGTCACTACTTTCTTCATACTTAAAACAAAACCCTCTGTTAAGTGAATCCGTTTAGTATCACACGTGGATACGATCTCAGACTGCCACGTGTAATTGCAACTACTTAATTTATTTAGAGTGATAACTCTTCAAAACTGAGCAGTTGAATAACTTTTCTTGGAAGAGATGAAGTTATATCTTGACAGTTTTATTTATTAATATTTTAAAGTAATTTCTGGATAAAAATAGTGCCTGGAAAGTCAAGAAAAAACATTGACTTGCTGCTGCAGTGCTGCAACTACTACGTACATCATCATTTCTGGCAATAAGAAGAGCACGCAACGAAACTGGTCTTTCAATAACGTCATGTCAGTGCAGCTCAACAGGTTATATTTCGAAAATTCAAAAATGTAAGCAAAACAAAGAATTATAATATATATATATATCGGGGCAGTACACAGACACAGAGAAGAGGAGGATTGATGTCCAGAGTGGAAGGATTCATATATGCACTGAAAATGGATCCATGCATTCTTGACGAGTGATTCGTGATAATTCATTATCTTGGTCACCGGCAGGAAACGCCGCTGTAATACCAAAAAGCTTCTCAATTGTCATCAATATTGATGTGTAATTAACTTTTGGGAAATGCCAAAATAATAAATAGCTAACAGATCAAAAGCAATTCTTCAGCAGCCATTCATGTTTTTGGTCTGTGGCAAGAACAGTGGTCGGGGCATTCATGGATCCAGTATTCTGTTTGTAACGCACTTAATGGCTAAAAATAGAAAATGACAAATCTTCCATTAATGGTTTAGAAATGGTGATTAATATGAAACACTTTGTGTGGCACCAAAGCCATCAACTAGTCAGTCCTTAATCTGACCCGATCTGTATGGTCAGAGCTGGGTCAAGCAACAGTTGAATGCGTTGACAAATGACAAGGTGATTTTAACAAGATTCGAATTTAAGCACGTCGGCTGTTCGTCGCATATATATTCATTAATTGTTTATATTTTATAATTTCAATTAATTAGGCATTTAGAGGAATTGATTTTGCATGCAGGATGGCCATGGCCTACTTTCTACAAGGAAATTAAACAGTTGTGATTACGTACGTGAGGAATATTTCCTCTTTTGCTTTTTGAGAGTTTTTGTCTGCCACGGCCAGTGCTACTCCCTGCTAAACTGACTTTCATTCTTTTGAGAAAAACACGAGACGAGACGACCTTACAGGCAATAATTTTGGAGCAACCACGTACGTGTATTGACATCTGCCTTTGCCTCGGCCTTCATTTGCCCCCCACCGCCCCATGACGAGTGCTCAAGGACTCATCAACTCTCATTTCTGAATCGGTTACGTATGCTCGCATCTGCAAGTGCATGCACCACCCTTCTTCTGCCTCTGCCACTCCCACTTCATGCATAGAGCAAAGTGAATCGACTCTCACTCTCAGGCTGCTTTGTTGTGTACATTTAAAGATCATCCTCACTTCTTTTTTCTACTGAGTTTAAGGTTATCTTTGAATGAACGGACGAATTGTTAATCTTAACAAATATCCCCAATTTTGCACTTGTCTAGCTAGTGCCATTTTTTGTGTTACTTGCCAGTTTAAATAATATTTTAAATATATCAAATATGTGTTAGATTAAAATGCGGAAAACTAACCTCCAGCCATAGCAAGAACAAGTTGAAGAAGTAAGAACAATGGAGATTGAA
>JANKKB010027884.1:0-12248 GCA_026225775.1 Bursera palmeri | reverse complement strand
AATGATATTAGTGCAATACACATTAAACAATTTCAATAAGAAACATATTCAATGCAATTAATCACCTTAAAGTTGCATTGACTTTTTCAAGTATATATTAACACGTTTGCAAGGAATCGGGAGATCTTGTACAGTTGCAATAGAAAAACAGAGAGCTAATCATTTTCTCATTACCTCATAGGAAACCATAAAGAAATTAAGGGTTGCAGCTGAGATACAATTCTTTATTTTAGAATACAAAGATTCATAAGAAACGAAGTACTAAAATTTGAATTGTTTTCTCAGCAAAATCGTCTCTAAACATTTGTTTACTCATGTTATATCAGAAACAAAGTTTACCTCTTATTATATTGTCTTAAATGACAAATCTCTTATATTGAGCCAACAAGTGCCGTAAAATGCAAAGTGAGAGAATACGTTAGAATCAAAGAAGCGGGAAGCCTGTGAATTTCAGCCAGCGTACAAGTGACAATGCGTTGATGATGAAAAAAATTGGACAAAATAGATCAAATAAAAACTTGCTTTAAATAAAAAATAAACGCACGTTACGCACCTGGTGATGGAGAGCTTAGATATTTCTGAGGGGAAGATGTTGATTTCACGGTGAGTGTCGAGTGAGATGTTACAAACAGCCGCTATGTGATAGAGGTCGACGATGAGAAATGACTAACGTTACGCACCTAGTGATGGAGAGCTTGGATATTTCTAAGGGGATGATGTTGATTTCACGATGAGTGTCCAGTGAG
This sequence comes from Bursera palmeri, assembly GCA_026225775.1. Lineage (NCBI taxonomy): Eukaryota > Viridiplantae > Streptophyta > Magnoliopsida > Sapindales > Burseraceae > Bursera > Bursera palmeri. The sequence goes on along the minus strand of JANKKB010027884.1, from coordinate 11,502 downwards.
ATGCTACAAACAACCGCTGTGTGATGGAGGTAAACGGTGAGAAACGACTAGGGTTAGAGTAGAGAAGAGAAGGGGCCGATCTGTAGGTTAAGAAAATTAGGGTTATATTTTTCCTTATATAGTCAGTAATCATGTGCGATTAAATGCATGTTAAATGCATACAATAGACCAATGAACAGATGACACGTGGCATTAAAATCATTTTTTAAAAAAATCAGGTCGGGTTGGGTTGGGTTTTTTTGGATTTCAAAAGATAAACCCGATTTAAACATGAACCCGACGGATAAAGTTTCCATGACCCGATTTCAGGTTTACCCAATTTATAACCCACCCAAAACCTAACAGGTCGGGTCAGGTCAGATTAAAATGCCCACCCCTAGCCGTGGGCTTGCTAAATATTCTTTCAACTATTAGAATGTGTCTTCATACTCTTCTGTCTATATCATTTTCTTCGTTTGGTTGATGGCCTTAAAGAATAAGTATGACTTATCAGGAGCCCTTGAGATGAAATGATTGAGAGCTGTTAGCCTTCCAGTTAGGCATTAAACATGTCTCACAGTCATTGAGGAGTCCATCTCCTAGATTGCCTTGATCTTGTCTGGATTAGCCTCTATCCCTTGGTTACTCATAATAAAGCCTAGAAATTTTCCTGTTGAAATTCTGAAGGTGCACTTCTCTGAGTTTAACTTCATGTGGTGTTTTCTTAGTACTTTGAAAGTTTTCTGGAGGTCATTGACATGGTTTTTTGCTATGAGGGACTCGGTCAACGTGTCATCTATGTAGACGTTCATATTCTTACTAATTTGATCCTTGAATAATTTGTTCACCAACCTTTGATAGGTGGCTCCAACATTTTTGAGACCAAAGGGTATGATAGTATAGCAATAGAAGCCTCGGTTGCTTATGAATTTTGTGTTCTCTTCATCTGGTTGATACATCTTGATTTGCTTATATCCTAAGAAGGCATCCATAAAGCTCATTAGTTCATGACCCACAGTGGATTCAACAAGCTGATCTATCCTTGGGAGCAAGAAGCTATCCTTAGAATAAGCCTTGTTCATATCAGTAAAGTCAATGCACCTCCTCCACTTGCCATTGGTTTTTTTCATGAAGACGGTGTCGGCCAACTATGACAGATAATTGGCTTCACAAAAAAATTGAGCTTGGAGAAGCCAATTATCCAACCTTGGTTGTTATGGCTTCATAGCAAGCAAAATGATAGGCCCTTTTCTTTTGTCTTATCGGTCTCACAGCGAGGTCAATGTTTAGGTGATGACATATCAAAGCAGAGTCAATGCCAAGCATATCTTCATGACTCCATGTAAAGATGTCTTTGTACTCCCAGATCATATCTTGGAGCTGAGTTCACAACGCTAACGAGAGTTGACTTCCTAATTTAACAACTCTCTTTGAGTGAGTAGGATCCAAGTGAAAAGAACTCATATTCTTCGATGGCTCTGCTCTTTGCTTATTCAGCTTATCTTCAAGGTCTAACTCTGTTAGCCTGAATTCAACAAGTACCGTCTTAGGAGGAATGCACTTGGTAGATGTAACTTTTCATTGGTTGCAATTTGGTGACTTTCGAGCCACTGATCATAGCACAGGCTTGATGACAACTGCATAACAATCTTGTGAAGCTCGTTGATCACTTCTCACTACGCCAACCCCGTCCTAAGTAGGAAACTTGATTACTTGATAAAAAACAGAAATTATTACCTTAGTCTTGACCAAGAACGGTCTCCCTAATATGATATTGTAGGCGCTAGGCCTGTCCACTATGGAGAACTTGATCCTAGCTGAGAACTGAAACTTTTCTTCTCCTAACTTGACCAATAAGCTTATTAAACCGAAAGGATTGACTCTTTCCCTAGCTAAACCTGCCAACAGTGTCTAGATTGGACGTAATTGTGACTCGTTAAGCTCCATCCTTGTAAAAGCATCCTTGTATAAAAAATTGATTGAACTCCTAGTGTCAACTTGGACCCTTTTACATTCAAAGTTCGCGACCATCATGGCTATCACCATTGCATCTTCATGAGGGTGTACCACTCCTCTGGCATCTTTGTCAAAGATTGTAATTAAGATGTGTGTCCCTTTAGGCCTCTTGTTGACATTGGTCATGAAGGTCTCTTTCTGTATTCTTCTTACATAGTTCTTTCTTGAACTGCTCGAATCGCTAGCTCCGTTAGCTCCACCGAAAATGGTGGTTAACCTTCTTACCTTTTGAGGTTATTCTCTTCTTTCGTCCTTATTAATTGGTCACTTCCCTTTTTAACTCACGGAACTTATGGGTATCTTGTACTTGCCACATGAACTCTTGTAACTCTTTATACCTGATTAGTTCTTTAATACGATCTCTTAGGTTGTAGCACTCTAAAGTGGCATGACTATACCTTTCATGGAACTCGCAATACTTGTTAGTTGCTCTTCCCATCTGGTTGGCTCTCAATAGAGGTGGTTTTTGAAACATCCCGATGGTATGCATGGTAAGGAAATTTGATCCACTATATCACTAAGTTCTACATAGTTGGAGTACCTTCTATGAAGTCCTCAAGATAGAGGTTTTCCATCTCAATAGTGCTTAACCTGTCATTCCACGTCCTATGGCCTGTCATTATGGTGAACTTCTAGTAGCATTAGGGGTTGTTGAGGTTGTAACCTCCTTCGATCTTGGACGGGTTCTTCGAATCAGGAACTCAGTAAGTCCCTTCTTGTCGGGGTTATTTTCTAGGTTGATCTTGCCTTGGCTAAGGAGGTTGTTCTTTCTACTTCTTATCTCTTGTTGATGCATTTCTTTCCTCTTGAACTCTTTGATTAGTTGCCTCATCAGTCCTAGAAATATTTAGGGCTATAGTGTTGGGTTTGATGGATAAATCATGACATATTCATGGTTTAATAAACACAAAAGAAGGATTAAAACATGGCATTAAAAAAAATTCGACCAAGAACATCAAGAATATGTTTTGGCCGAAACATGTACGGTGTAAAAACAAGTATTTACCTTTTTTCAAGGTATGTTGATGTAGATTGTTGGTGTTGTCTTTGAAGTAGAGCTTCACAAATGTCAAGCCTCCACAAGAAATCACCACCTACATACTTAAAGAGAAATATTAGAGAAGATAGAATAAAAATGAAGAACTCACTCTTAACCAAAAACATTTTTGGCTTTTATAAAGTGTTAGAATTGGTTCTTCTTGCAATTTCAACTTTACTCATTTAAGACTTTGATTATCCCTTGTTTTGCGAATGAATCCTTCACCAAGTTATGAACTTTGCTCATTTAAGGGCTTTCATTATCCCTTGTTTTACAAATAAGCCCTTTACAAAGTTTAATTGTCAAAGTAGTGTTATAACTTCATTAAGTTTACACTTTTGATATCTTAACTCTTTAAGATTTCATAATTAACCCTTAGGACCAATTCCATGTAATTTTCTTAACGTTTAAGAAACTACATATAGCTCCATCATATTACTTACTAATACTTAATATGATTTTATGTAACATTTACATTTTGTTATGATATCATCCTACAAGGTGCTAGCCTTGATTCTGGACAATTAATTTTCTATCTTCTTCTATCTTAGTATATTAGATTTACAGTGTGACCTTATAGATTCACCATGAGTTAGCCATGAGTCATTATATCTGAAGAATCAACGACTATGGTAAATAGCTAGCAATGTGTCATAGCCCCTAAACCATGATGAAGTAATACTCCATGAAATCTTTATGATAATTATACATTCCATATAGGTTAAATCCTTCTGTTGTTTGCAATATCCCAATCAAGTCCGAGTTCACAGAATGTCAATACCCTAGCATCGGTTTACTAATGAATCATCGATCAATATGTCTGGAACTTATCATCACGAACTATCTTCCATATGACATCTATTATACTCTACCTAGAGAATTCATTTTCTTGACATTTATCGACATTCGAAAATAAACTCTAATAATGCTATCAACCTATCATTAGAGTTAACGGATCTCATCTTGACCATCATTCATTTCCACATATGAACAACATATGATCAATTAGGCTTTAATATACAAGACATGATTAGTCTCGTATTTATATACCATATGAACCATACGTATCCGTGCCAGACTCGGCCATAATGTCTTAGGTCAAAGGATTATCATGTATACTAGTATAGTCAGATGATAATTCATTGACTATATGTATTACTATGTAATTTATTATCATTCGATCATGTTCGATAGATAGTTCACTAACTATTAACCCATACTAATGCCCTAGTAACATGACTATCATGTTACTAGGGCATGATAGTCATGTTACTATGTAATTTATTATCATTCGATCATGTTCGATAGATAGTTCACTAACTATTAACCCATACTAATGCCCTAGTAACATGACTATCATCGTTACCCGCACTAATATTATCTCATGATATTCATTAGAGGTATTCAGTATGCTGACTTTGCGAGGTTGTTGCCCAGTTAACATCACTTCTGTAGGGAGTTGTTTTTTATCATCTTTATTTACCAATTAAATGCATCATCTGGACAATTCATATATATACATTATTCATTAACATAATAAAATGTAGAGGCAATAGTTTCATTTATTACATCATACAAAATCTTATTTGATAGGTGAGTTTGAGATGAACACTTTCTATTCTTCTGTTGCTTCTCTACATTGGACCAAAACGAAGACATCTTATCAAACTCGTAAAGCATATAATCTAAATTTATCTGTACAAGAACTGCGCACATCTTGATCTGCCACAACGAGAATCTGGTGTTGCGATCCAAAAGCGAAAATTCATATTTCATGGAAGTTAGTGCAATGATCAATCTCAAAGTTAAACCTCAACCAAACTCTGATACCAATTTGTTAGGCTAATTACACTGTTGTTCATCAATTCTAGAAGCCAGAATCAAATGATCGCACCGTTACCCTTCTTGAGTAATCTTCCATTCGTTTTTATCCAACTTAACAGAAGAAGGTACGGTGAGGTCATTTGTGGCTAATTCCTAAAGGTGGCAGACATTTGTAATAGTTAGACCTTATCTTAAGGTCATTTATGAAATTTTTTCTTTAATTAATTAAAAATAATACTATGTATACAACCAAGTTATTAACTAATTCAAACAATTCGATAGAAGACAAATTCACTATATTGGTAAAAATAAAAGATAAATGAAAAATTTATTAATAAATGATGTGGTAACCACATAGCCAATTACTATATACCGTGTAAGATTTTAGAGGTTACATTTTATAACTTAGTTACATGTATAGAATTATTGTCAAAAAGATGTCTATGTTTGTGCCTTAGGATAATTATATATATATATATATACACACACACATATATAAAAACGAAATATCCCTAAATCTCTCATATGTTTTTCAAATTGGATCATATTAGGATATGAATTAGTAATGAAATTTTACCTACAAGGATACAACTTATTTAGTTATTCGTGTTAAGACTGAAACATGGATTATTAGTGCTACACAATTATTAGATGTCTCATATTTAATAAATGTGTTGTAAATCGCATCACATTTATCCACTTGACATGCTTACTCATTTCACCTATTTACACATAATTAACACATATCTAACAAATTATATTAATTAAAATTATCTAATAGTATAAAATTTATTAACATAGATGAAAATATTAAAATCATTCTAATTTATTTTATTTATATTTCTTATTAATAAATATTTATATTATGAATTAATATAATATGATTAACTATTTATGTAGTTAAATGGATTTGCAAGTTTACATGTAATATCCGGAGAAATTGAATAAGGTATATAAATGAATATTTGACATATTAACATAAGATATGTAAGTTGGGGGTGTGAGTAAAAACACATTCAAGCCAAAAAGAAGACAAAATGCGAAGAAAAGGGGAAAGCAATTCAACAAATTGAGTTGATTTTTCTGAAGGAACATCTCTTAGTATTTTGGCCATAACTTTTTCGTCCGATATCGCAATAAGGTGATTCAGATGGAGTTGAAAATTTAAGAGAAAGATATACAACTTTCTTGTTGATAACTTTTCCAAATTCAAAACATTTCTGTCAAACAGAGAGTTGGTGCCAAGGCGTGAATTCATTCTACGCCTAGGCGTGGTTTCGCGCCTAGGTGTGAAATCATTCTATGCCTAGGCATGAAACCGAAACATTTGACATATTTGAGGTAGAAAGTTGGTGCCTAGGCGTGAAATAGTTCTACGCCTAGGCATGGTTTCGTGCCTACGCGACGTTTTAGAATTTCACGAGAATTAAAGATTTTTAAATGACATTTATGTCCTTTTCCCAAAAATTTCATCTAAACCCTAGCCCTTCTTTCATTTTTAACGACATAGACACAGGAAAGGAAGAGAGAAAAGAGAAAAGGAGAAAGAGGAAGAGAGAGAAAGCTTAAGGCATTTTCATATCGGTAATCCGAGATAGGGGTTTCACTTCTACTTATCTCTATTATATTTTAATTGGTGCATTTTGTGAATGTGGGCTAGGGTTTGGTTAGATTTAGACTATTTCCACTTGGGGTTGTTGGATTAAAAACCGTATGTGAATTTATTATGAGTATTATAGAGATTTATCACGTATTCATAATAGAGAGTAGAAACGTGAAACAAATACGTGTGGTGTTGTTTTGCATCACGTAAATTTCTTGAGTTTTTGCGTGAAATTGAGCATGGGCCATGGTTGTGAGTGTTCATGTATGAATTTTTCATGCGTTCAACATAGTTATGTACGCTTTAGGGGTACTGATGTAAATTGTGCGTATTACAAGTTAAAATTAGAAATAAATATATGGATGTAGATGTGGAACAGACGATGAAATTATGGAGAGAAATGATAATGGGAGATATGAAAGTAAAACCTAACATGTCAAAGGAAATGGGATGACAGAGTGATGTCCATGGGTTAGTGTTAGGTCTTGTGGTGGCCAGTTGATTTGGGGCCTAAGGAAAACACTTCTGATGTGATTAGAGTGTTAGGCCTTGCGATGGTCAGTTGATTTGGGGCCCAAGAAAAACACTCCTAATGTGATTAGAGTATTAGGCCTTGAGGTGGCCAGTTTATTTGGGGCCTAAAAAAAAATACTCATGATGTGACCTTAGTGTTAGGCCTTGGGTGGCTGGCTCATCCAGGGCCCAAGGAAAACACTAGATTGGACATTTGTAAAGAAAAGTGGAAACAATTTGTGGAGATGATATCTGTATGTTGATATAATTGTGCACTGGTTAAAATGTTATAGTTTTGCATATGCTATGAGATTTTCTACTGGGTTGTGTTTGCTCACCCCTTCTCCTTCCACAGGTACCAGAGGTCAAGGTCAGACATCGGGTGGGGATGTTCCAGAGCTCACTTAGAGACTTCTAAAAAGTTAGAATAGATCCAGATATGCATTTCTGTATTTTAATTTAGTTGTAAAAGAGATTTTTAAATGTTATGTAAAACTTATGCATCTATGTAAATATATATTATGGATATTTGCATGATTTTCATTCTATTTTCTTGCATTCACATAGTTCACCCTCAGGATTCCTATATAAGGGGTTCCGGGTCTTGACAAAAGTGGTATTAGAGCACGAGCTCTACACTATAGACCTAGGATGTAGGTAGGGTGGTTAAGAAAGGGATTGAGTCTTGTGTCTAGTAGGAATGTGTGATATATGAATGATTACATATGTCTATGATGCACACAAATTGGAATATGGAACTAACAATGTTGTGTTTGGTAAGTTTGCAAGGATAAGGCGATGAGGTAGAAGAGCTTCTAATGCTAACCCTCCGAGACGTGAGGGAGATGATTTTCTTAGAGCCATGAGGGATGTGGCAAATACATTAGCCGAGACAATGGCAGCTACTGTTAGAGATACTATACGCGCTAGTCAACTGGTGGTTCTGCCTATACCTAGAGAAGGCATTAAGAATAGGATAAGGAATGTCCTATGGGAAGTCCAACGACACAATCCTTCAGTTTTTAATGAAGAACCTGATCCAACAATGGCTAAGGATTGGCTTATGAGAGTGGAAAGATTATTTGATATATTGGAAATTGAGCCAGATTTGAGAGTGAGAGTGGCAACTCACTTGTTGATAGGAGATGCGTTATAATGGTGGGCATCTATGGAAAGAATTAGGGAAGGAGAAATTCTTAGTTGGAGTGATTTTTCCATTGTATTCCTTGAAAAGTATTTTCCTATGGTAATAAGATATCAAAAGGAGGAAGAGTTTCTGTCATTGAAATAGGGAAATATAACGGTGCAACAGTACGAGGCAAGGTTCACTGCCCTATCGAGGTTTGCCACGGGATTGGTAAGTGATAACGCTACAAGAGCCAGAAGGTTTTAGAGGGGATTGAGAGAGAATATTCGGTCTTCAGTGGCAATTTTGAGGTTAGGAAGTTTTACAGATGTAGTGGAAACTGTTATGGTAGCTGAACAAGAGATTAGACAGATTAAGAGAGCGGGAGGACCTAGGATACCTCCTAGAAAGCCAAGACAGGGTAAGCAGTCAAGTAAGAGACAGAAGACTCTATCAGGGAGTTCTTCTTCTTTTGATTCTCAGACAGCACAAAGTAACAAGCAGTGTTACCGATGTGGGAAGAGAGGTCATATGAGCTATGATTGTCCTCAATGTTATGAATGTGGACAATATGGTCATTTATGAAGAAGTTGCCCTAAGATAATAGGAGTTCAAGGGACAGGTGGACAGACTCAGTCAATTTTTCAGCTGGAGTCGAGGCCATAGGTTAGGCAACTACAAAAGTAGCAACCTCCCACACAATCACACCAGTCATCCCAGGGGTCCCAGACTTCCCCTTCTCCATCATATGAGCCTCAGATATCACACCAGAGATGCAGACAACGAGGGCGGACGCTTCAGGGATGGGTTTTCACTTTGGAACAATCATCGAAACTTGTGGATTATGAGGTGGTAGGAGGTACATTCTTGGTTTTTAATACATTGGCTCATGTTTTATTTGACTCAGGTGCCATACATTCATTCATCTTCACTCAGTTTGTATGTGCATTGGGGTTAAAAACAGAAATGTTAGACTATAGCTTGAGTGTAGTGTCACCAATGGTTAGAAATTAGGGGTTATAAATTGAGGTTTGATTTAATCCTCATGGAGTTGTTCGAGTATGATGTAATACTAGGGATGGATTGGTTATCGACTTTTAGAGTTACGTTGGATTGTTATAAGAAGAAAATAACGATACAGACTCCTGAGAGCCTTGAAATTTGTTTTTATGGGGATAAACAGATACCTTTGCCTTACTCCTTGTGGAGTGTATCAAAACAAAGAGAAGTTAGTAGTGTAATGGCAAGTATGCTAGCTGATGATTTTAAGGAACAAGTTTCTGAACTTGCAAGGGTGATGAGAGAATTTCCTGATGTGTTTCCTGAGGAGTTGCCAAGATTACCACCTATAAGGGAAGTGGAATTTGGTATCGATGTGCATGCAGAGGCTACCCCCATATTGATTGCTCCATATCGTATGGCTCCCGCGGAATTGAAGGAGTTAAAGTCTCAACCAGAGAAGCTGTTGGGTAAAGGTCTCATTCGGCCAAGTACTTCACCGTGGGGTGCTTCGACATTATTTGTGAAAAAGAAAGATGGATCCTTAAGGTTGTGTATATATTATAGGCAGCTAAACTGAGTAACAGTGAATAATAAGTATCCTATGCTAGTTGAAGCCACATGAACAGAATTACCCCACCCATGATTTGGAACTTGCCGCGGTAGTGTTTGTTTTGAAGATTTGGAGGCATTACTTGTATGAAGAGAGTTTGAATTGTTTTGTGATCATCAGAGTTTGAGGTATATTTTTATACAAAGGGACTTAAACCTGAGACAATAAAGATGGATGGAATTGTTGGAAGATTATGGCTTCTCCATTTAGTATCATCCCGGAAAGGTCAATGTGGTAGCCGATGCATTAAGCAAAAATTCTAGGGCGATGATGAGTGTTATGAGGGGACAGTTGAAAATGTTACAGGCTATACAAGAGTATAACTTTTGGGAGGATGAACAGGAAGAGCCAGTTCATCTCTATTAGACGATTTGTGCCTCAAAACATCACATTGTGAATATACATGATATACTCGGATTTACGTAATAAATGAAATTGTATGTCTTTATCATTTATTTGTAATTGGATTACATTATGATAAAGTGTCCATACGATGTGAATATGAATGATTTGATTGTGAGATAGAAATCGATTCACTAAAATATTACATCATTAGAACGTTCATAGTCGAAGTATTGTTGAGACAAGACATCCACAGCACGGACAGACTAGTATTCAAGTGTATAGGAGAACATTGTTAGCCGTTTAGATACAGGAACAAATTCACTAGAGATGGCCCGATACAGAATCTCATTGGTATATTACCTAAGTATCTATGGGAGGTCCACTTAGGGTAGGTGTAAGTAGTCCTTAGACCTGAGACTTACACGGCCATCTCATTTAGAGATTGATTTGCTTTGACACTTGCGTGAGTAACTCTTTCTGGGTTAGAGAAATGCTCGTCATTGGGTGCGGCAAGAACTATTTAGGAGTGGGTGTAATGTCAAGGTATGACATGTCACTCTGGGTATATGGAGATGATATCACACTGGATTCGATGGCAAAAATCATAGGCTGGCTAGCATCCGAGAGTGTGATGAGAATTATCCTCAGTCATAGCTCGTAAATGAGAATCGCACGTAAAACAAGGATCCAAATTGTGCATCGTTATTAGAGAAGACACATTTCATCCCTAGATCACATTTCATCCCTAGATCACATACGTGACATTTGACATAGGATTGAATTACATAGAACTATGCCTGGCAAAGGTTACGTAGTTTTACGCACATTTTCAGAGAATTAGGGGGCTTGGTACTTTACTAGAAGCCAACCACGCCTTATAAATCATGGGTTCAACATTTTATGTTCGGGAATGCGGATGGTTCGCGTGTGACAATTTACGACCAACATAGCCAAAAGCATAATGGGTCGTACTTCGAAGATACACCAATGACAGATTGATACGGGAGTTATGAGAGCATTTTTTCACCTAGAATGAATAGTAATCTATGAATAGTATTTTTTACACATTATTCACATATGGGCTTAAAAATTGCATGAGCCAATTTAGTGGGTTGGATCACTAATTGATTTTGGGTTTTCACATATTAAATGGATTGGGTCTATTAAACAAAGGTTTGAAATATTGCATTTAAACCCAAGCCCAATAGGCCCATGGACTAAGGAGAGAAAATAGAAACTAATTAGAGTTGGTTGAACTTTGCACTTTGATTTACTTGGCTAAGATTAGTTTGACTAAAATAAGTGGCTTTTATAAATCAAAATATTAGCAAATTAAATAAATTGGATTTATTAAATTCATTGCATGTGAAACACTTACACCTAAGTAGGATGTTAGTGTATACATTATATACAAGAAAGCCTTATGTTTAAAGCACTCATTCACT
>JANKKB010027883.1:0-12240 GCA_026225775.1 Bursera palmeri | reverse complement strand
CGGTTTTCAAATGTAAATGTTTTGATTTTATTTTATTTATTTGTATAGTCACCTCTGGGGTTCCTGTATAAGGGATTTCAGGGCGTGACAGGCCCGGCTGATCTGGGATCCAAGGAAGCATTATTGAAATGATATGTGTTAGGCCTTGGGTTGGCCCGGCTGATCTGGGATCCAAGGAAAACACTAATTTGTGATAATTATAAGGAATTGTGAATACATATTGAGACCTGATTACTTTGTTTAAATTTGAGTATGTTGTGATATTCCTACTGGACTGTATTTGCTCACCCCTTCTCCTTCCACAGATACCAGAGTTCATGGTCATGGTCAGACTTCGAGTGAGGATATTCTGTAGCTCACTTAGAGTCTTCCGAGCAATTAGAAATGTACCTTCACATGCATCTATGTTTTTTAACTTATCTGTAAAAAAGATCTTTAAACGCTATGTAAACTTATGTATTTTATAATTTACGTATTGAGGATATTTACGTGATTTTCATTGCATTTACATAATTGGCCTCCAAGATTCTTGTGTAAGGGGTTTCGGGGTGCCACAATTAGGCCTTAGTTGGACCTACGTTGATTGCGGGATCTAAGAAAAGCACTCATGATGTGATATTAGAGTTAGGCTTTAGGTGGGCCTATGTCGATCGTAGGATTTAAGGAAAATACTCAAGAATGTGGTTATGGGTTGAGCAATAGTGATTGATAAATGGAATATGTAGTTGTGAACTTGTTGCATGCCTCATTTGAAATGTTATATTTTGTATATTTATGGAAANCATTGATAAATGGAATATGTAGTTGTGAACTTGTTGCATGCCTCATTTGAAATGTTATATTTTGTATATTTATGGAAATTCCTTCTGGGTTGTGTTGCTCATCCATTTCCTTCACAGGTACTAAAGGTCAAGAGTCAGGTGGTGATGTTCTGGGGCTCACGTAGAGGATGCCAGAGAGTCTAGAGTTATATTTGTCATACATTTGTAAAATTTGATTCCGTGTAAGTGATATTTGAGTATTACGTAAAACTTATGTTTTGTGTATAAATGTTTCCTTTAAATATCATTCTTTAAATTCATTTATACTTTATTTATATAATTCACCCTCAAGATTCCTGTATAAGGGATTTTGAGACGTGACACATTCCATCAAAGAAATTATTGTTACATTTGAAATGAAGTAATATGTAATTGATGTTTAGGAGAAGATAAGGATAAAACATGTCTAAAATCTCATAAAAAAGAAAAAGTTATTAGAACAAAAATTAGAATTAATAATAAAACTTTGCAATTACAACATGAAAAAACTTAAATCAGAATTAACTAAAGTCCAAAATGGTAAAGGAAATTTGACGAACAAGAAAAAATTAATTTAGGATTTTTTGTTCTTGAACAACTGGTTCAAGAAGAATATGTAACATTTACAAGACTTCCAATAATTAAAACTATATCAGTTCAGATTATGTTAATCTTTCTAAATAATACTTTTGTTAAAATTCTAGCAACAATAGATGCAAGAGCAAGTATAAACTTTTCCATTCAAAATTTATTCCACAACAATTAACAAACATTTGACAGAAGAAAGATTTGGATGTTTAGTTGATGGTAGCAAATTTATTTTTAATCATACATTATTTGATGGTCACATTCTATTTCTGTAGTAACTTTAATCATACCAATATTTATTTTATCTTCATTATTTTTGCAATTGAATAATTGAATAAACAGGTTCATTATCACTTTCAAATTGTGGTAACCCGGAATTTCGAAAACAATGATCTAGGATTGTAAGTGAAAGATTTTGAAATAGAAAATCATAGAACCCTGTAATTTTGACGTATATGGGATGACACGGACATAATAATGTCTTGTATATGAGAATTTGAAGGTATTTAGGAGTTTTCGGGACTATGGACTAAAATAATTTTACACGGGCTTGGTGATTTTTCGTTCTTAGTGTTCGATGTTCGTATTTTGAGGGCCACATGAATAGAAAATAGATGAAGAGGATGGGCTGGCATTGAGATGCCAAGATTTTAGAGTCGAGATTCGTGAACGTTGAAGGTTTGAAAATTTATAGTCGGACCACCAAATCCTAAAATCTATATAAACAGCATAGGAGCCCAGGACATTCAAAAATCTATAGAAACACCTCTGGTCATTAGAAATTGCTGTCTCCGACTACCATTCGTATTCTTGGAGTATTAGGCCTCATGGTTGGTAACGATGGAAAGGTCTGGGTGGTGGCCTCGCTTTCCCCATCCGGTGCCAGAATCAGTAAAATCGACGTCGTGAAGGTTCGCCTATATCAATCGTCGATCTATCATTTTCGATGTCACCTGCAGCTGCCACAGGTTGGGATTTCTTTCTCTCAGCCTGAGGATCCCAGAATTGGTTCTCGAACCGGTCGTCTGAGGCCTGGATCACCTGAAAACAACTCTGACAACCACCGCCAACTTCGACCTCCAATCTGCCCTTCCGGCCATCACCAGGCTCTATCATTGGTGGAGATCGACTAGGCTCGGTGAGACAAAGCTGTTGGTGGTGGTCGTTTACAGTGGTTCACTGCTGATCGTGTTCTCCGTCTAGTGGAGGCATACCGTGAATAAATAATCGGCCCTCTCAGCTTGTGAACTTGGCAGTTGTACCTCTTTAGAACCCTCTGTTGTTTTGGATCTTGGCAAATACACCCATGCCATATATTTTACTAAGAACCCCTAAAGGTTTTTAAGTTAGCAATCTCACCCCCACTTAGTTAATTCTGATTAACTTAAATAGTTTATAAGTTTATAGAAACACCCCTGGTATGTAGAATATCGTTTTAACCCCGTACTCAGTTTTGCATGTTATGACCCCTTGACTCAAGGACTCATCAAGGATCCTTGAAACACATGGAATTCGTGATACGAATGAGGAAAAGAAAGAAAGAGGCCTGAGAGCCATAGTTCAGATATCGAGGTAGGGGTTTCTAACTATGCATTTCTATTCTGTGTTAACGTGTATGTGACTTAAATTATGTTGTAGCTTCGGAAATAGAAAGTGTGTTATTAACGACTAGGCCGTTAGATGGATTGATAGATCAGGAAGTCACATGCGCGTATATGGATTTATGAAAATGAACGATTGATCATGGAATAGGATAATACGCGGGTGATTGGGTAGCCGAAGCGTGCATCCAACATAGTTACATGAGTGAGTAACCGGAGTAGATGTCCACTATAGACAGATGATGGGTGAGAGATTGTATGATGAGATGGATGAGACACTGTACATGGACGTACGTGTGTGATGAGATGGATGAGACACGGGGCAATTTTGTTCGTTATAGGATAGGTGCGACAAGGAGATGCGTGTGTGTGTCATGAACGGTGGAACACACGAGATACAGACCGTATGTGGAGGTACATTCATGATGTGACGGATGAGATATGGAGCACATGCGTGTGAACGTATGTTTTGGTAATGAGTGAATGGGCATAGGATCGGCTGGTATGAATATGATAGAGTAACTAAGGTGAGCCCAGTATGAACTACAAGCGTGTAGTAGTGAGATCATTATATGGAATAGGAACGAAAATATGTATGTATGATGATAGACGTGTACGTGAGGTTTGACATATATACAGATCACGTGAATAGACCCCCTGATTGGCCTAGTCGAGTGTACAAAAAATTCGAGGGGGAAGTATTAGATTGGGTTAGGGATAGTCATGCCTTATGTGCAGGATTCCAATGTGATAGGGGATAGCCGTGCCTTGTGTGCAAGGATCTCGATATGACAGGGATAGTCATACCGTTTGTGCAAGATCCCAGTATAATAGGGATAGCCATGCCTTGTGTGCAGGATCCCATTGAGACTCTAGATAGCTTAGCCAGTGCGTGGGGATCCAAGTGAAATACAAATTGACCTGCTCTATACGCAGTAATTCGATAGATAGCCTAGGATGGTATAGTTGGTGGGAAGGAGTCTGAGAAGACTCACAGATGTTGAGGGATTGATACATGAGCCTGTTGTTATATGAGATAGATCTGTAGAGTCAGACTGATATGAGAGAGATCTATGAGCCCACTGTGAAACAGGATAGATCGGTTATAGTGTTAGACCTTCGATAGGCCCGAGTTAATCTGGGATCTAAAAAAAGAGTCATGAGATAAAGTTTAAGGTGTTAGGCCTTGGGTGGCCTCGCATTGATTGTGAGATCCAGGGGAAAATACATGATTTATGGTAGTTAGCCCTTAGGTAGGCCTGTGTTGATCAGGGACCTAAGAGGATTCACTAGTGACAGATATGTACAGTGTCAAGCCTTAGTTATGCCCATATATGTGTTAAGGGACCTAAGGAGATTCACTGGTGATAGGCATATACAATGTTAGGCCTTAGTTGTGTCCGTGTATATGATGAGGGACCAAAAGGGATTCACTGGTGACAGGTATGTACAGTATCTGGCCTTAGTTGTGCCTGCGTATATTATTAGTGGTAGGTACTTAGATGAGTTGGTTTGAGAGACAAGATCTATTGAGAGTTTTAGGTTGATGGTTGAGATACATGGACGAGTCGCGGGTTTAAGAGACGACTTGGTGTATTGTGTGTCTGTGGTTGATGCATACATTTGATTAAAATATTATAGAACTGTATAGTGTTAGGAATTCCTACTAAGCTATGTTGCTCATCCCTTCCTCCACGGGTACCCGAGGTCAGGAGTCTAGCGGAGGTGATCCGGAGCTCATGTAGAGGATTTTGAATGGTATTGGTTATGTCTGGGTAGACAGAGTAAGTCGTTTGTAATTATGTATTTTATTGAAGAAAAAAATTGTGACTCGTAATTTTCAGTGTAAATGTTTTATTTAAAAGATTTTATTTGCTTTTATTTCCCTTATTTACTCAGTGGCCCTCGGGATTCTTATATAAGGGGTTCTAGGGCACCACACAAATGATGGTTCATAAATGTTGTCACCAAATTTTTCTATAATAATGTTTCTAATAACATGTTCTTTATTATTTTTCTATCCCTTTTTAGGACATTTATTTGCTAAATGTTTTAGATTTCCACAAAGAAAACATTTACATTCCCTTTTTTCTTTTTTATTATTATGTTTTTACCTTTTAAAATGTCTATTAGTAGGTGTATTGCTAAAAGTTGTTGCTTTTCTAAAAGCATACTTTCGTTTCTTAAAAGGTCTGAACAAAATTAATTCCAACTGTTGGGTCACATCCTGTCAATATTAGTTTTTAATTTTTTTTAAATTTTGAGGTGCAACTCCTAACTCTTGAGCTATTTATAATTCTTTTGGATGTTTTGTTTCCATTGAAGATATCTTATTAACACTGTAGGACCTAATAAGGTTTCTAAATATGTAAACATTTCTCTTCCGTTATTAATGGCCATTGGTCTATGGTAATAATAACTATAAGCTGTATTTTCCCTTATTTATAGTCTTTGTCCAATATTGGGGGTCACATTCATCTAGATTTAATAATAGACTGTCTTTGTGTATTTTTTCTAATTTACAATTACTATTACTATAGTTATATTTATTTCCATAATTCTTTGTTGTTTTTAAACAAGAATAAATAGACATTAACAGTTCTCTTCGTAATTTTGTCCGTGGTTCAGTTTTAATTCCTATAGTATCTTCTGCAGCTAAATCAGTTTCTATTGGACCTCTATAACTACTATTAACAATAGGCTCTTCTCCGGCCATACCTAACTCTATTTCATCTTCAAAATTCTTCATTGATTGTTGAATTAATTGTTGACTTTTCATCATCACTTGTACTAAAACCAATTTGATTAATATCAATTAGTTTTGAATTTTCTAGACTACTATCAATACCATCATCAATAGTAATTAAAATTTTTTCTAATATATCATTTTCTTTTAACAATATATTTTCAAGATTAAATCCTCTAAAACAAGTTGTATCAATAATTTTGTTTTTTTTTTTTATATTCTTTAACAATTTCTTTATCAAATATTTTATAATCTTCATCAGGATTATAATCTAGAAATTGATAAATTTCTTCGATATTTTCCCAAAATTGATCAAAATTTTGATAATTTTTGTTGTAATATTCATTTAGATCAATATCCATAGCAATATTATTGATAGGAACAGTAGTTTCTTCAGATTCTATCAATAACATATTAACATGCAATTGGTCTTTGTCTTCTTGGTCTTCATGTAGATTACTAGAAGAAGGAAGACCTTTTGTTTTGATAATCAAAAAATCTTAAAACAGTTTTTCTATTTTCATTTTGATAAATTATATTTTGGTAGGAAATGTTGTTAATGTTGCTAAGTACCATGGAGTTCCTTCTAGCAATTTTAAACTAAATTTCTTTGGAAGAATAACCTTAACGGATTTTGTTGAGATATATTTAACAAAATCATCTATATGTAATTTATAATTCATATTTTCTGTATTACTAACCGTAACTAAATATCCTATTTTTAAAATTAAATTTTTTGATCTTAGCTTCATTGTAAATCCATTTGTTTCTATAACCATTGAAATGACTTATGAAACTCATGATATCTATTGTATAATTTGGTGAATAATATACAACTCTACCACCTTTATTCATATCTATTTCCATAATTCCTATTATAGGGGTATCTTCATCTATCCAACTATTATCATAAATGACTATTAACACTTTTGTACTAGTTTTGTGATGCATAGCACCTTATATGCTAATAATAATTAATCCAATATGAATAAAAGTTAAGTTTTGTTAATTCATCTGCTACTTCTTTAGTGATAATTGAAAATGACTTGACTTCACCATCTAATACATAAAATTTTTCCTCTCCTAATTTTTGAATATAACATTCTTTTTCTTTGAATAATCATTTTGTTCTTATTTTTCCTTGAGAATATAACTTTGTAGACTTAAGTTTTTTTTCTTCTATATCTTCTATTTCTAAATTTACATCTTGATTACTACGTTGAAATGGATTTGTCCATTTATATATAAACAAGGATTTAGATCTAATAAGTCTTGGATTATGAACTTTACAAGGCTCTTTATTATTCATTTCTTTTTTGTAATTCTTTTTCTTCCTAGGGTATTAAATGTATTAAGTCTATGTAGTTCATCCAATCTCATATTTTTGAGTTGATTATTAATGCTTTCTAATTCAACATCTAAATTTATTTGTTCAACTTTCTTACCTAATTTCTTTGACTCTTGGTTGTAATGAGTAACTAGATGTAATAAATGAATTGAACTCTCTAGCTTTTCTTTAAGTTTGATGCTACATTTCTCTAATTCTTCTAAACTTTTTTTTATTTATATAACAAATTTTTTGTTTGTTATCTATTTTTTCTAATAACTCAAACTTCTTAATTCACCTATCTTGTTTAGACTCTAATACCAATCCTTTGACCCATAATGACAATAACGATGAATAAAAGTCGACCAGTCGTTAGTCAAAAGAAGAATATTTAAGCAAGATGATGAATAATTTTAATTAGCTATATCTTAATATAAATATTAGTTTGCAAAAAATTCAACTATATATATATATATATATATCAAAAACATAAGGTTTTGATAAATTTATAGTGAGTAATTATCATTGACCACCCCTATCTTTTCCTTTTTTTTACTCATATGGGACGTTTGCCCTTTTTCTCTTCTCTCATCCTTCAGTTTTGAAAAAATCTCTTCTGAACCTCTAGTTAAAAATTCTGTTAGTTAACATCATTAAGCTCTATATTTTAATAATTTTACCATTTTATCCCTACTAACACATATAAAAAGTAAAACTTAATTTTTAAAGGACCATATTAAATTAAATGATTAAATTACCTTTACGCATATTGAAATTACTTTTTATGGATAATATTAACATATATTCGTATTTATTTCAAGAATAATTTGGTCATTTAACTTAATATTGTCATTGAAAAATTATTTATTTTTTATATGTTAGTAAGGGTAAAATGATAAATTTATTGGAATATGGAGGTTAATAGGTGTTAACTAATGAAATTTTTAACTAGAGGACTTGAGAAGATATTTTTTCAAAACTTAAGGATGAGAGAAGAGAACAAGGGTAAACGTCCCATATTAGTGATAAAAGGAGAAAAGGTAGGGGTAATCAATGATAATTACTCAATTTATAGTTAGATTTCACATATTGATAATTATTTATTTAGCTTCTAATAATTTTTTTCACATAAAAAGTTTAGTTGGCAACGTTCTTTGTTTGATTTGATTTGTTTATGACATAAAAAACTACAAATTAAAATAGAGAATATAAAAGAATAGAAATCCTTATTGCAAAAGTTTGTTAAGCACTATCATTTTGTTGTTTCATAATATTTTTATTGGATTTTTCCCCCTTTTATAGATGTACTTAATTAATGTCAAATCCCTCATTTATTTGTGATTTAATTCATATATTATTAATGTTGATATTATACATACCTAACTCTCTTGTAGTTGATCCCATTTTTCGTAAAAACCACATCAAGAAGATTTTCTTCAACTACTATATCCACTCCAAGATCAATTAATCATATAGCTGCTCAATTATTGAAGTGCAAATTATAAAGCCTACTAATTGAGAGCAGCCCTGAATAGCTACCAGTGCTTGAATTGAAATGAAAGTAAGAAAATGAAGGGATGGTTATGCATCCAAGGGGGCAAGTTTGTTGGATAAATTAGCCTAACACTTAGATATGATCCAATCAGACAGGCCCAAATGTAATTCTAAGGTGTTAATGTATATGTGGCACCAGAAACAAAAAAATGATAGTATGCATTGACTCAACTTTCAAGCATGCGGATGAGATCCATAGAAGCCACCATAAGATCCAGAAACAATTAATCCTCCAACTTTTATCAAGCTCAAGTTTACTCTCATTTTGGGTTCCCCTTAGTTTTCCCATAGTTTTTGTTTTATTTATATACAGAGCCTGTTGATTCATGCTCATGGTCCCCTGTTTCACAGGGAAGGCAGGCAGGCACGCCACTATGGGCATGTCGATAATGTGAAAATATTTAATAAGTTGACAACATTAAATGCATATATTTTTTTTCTCTTTGATTTTTAAGTATGCAAGTATTGTAATTATTTAACACATATTTGATATAAACCAAAGAAAAAAAATTAGGGTTTAGAAAAAAATAAAATATATTTATAATATATAAAAAATTAATTGTATTTTATTATTTTTATTTTGATACATATGTATTATTTCATTAATAGCAATTTGTCTAAGAATGGTGCTATTTATACACATTTATGGATTAAATAATTACTATTTCATAAATTTTTAGGATAAAACTGTAAAACAAAAGAAAAGTCCTTCCTTAATATATGTTTTTTTTAAACATATCATATTGTATATTTGTCCCATTCATCTAATTATAATATTCATTAATTATCTTTAGAAAAATATATATTTTAAACAAATATATGATATGACCTCCATGTGCTATAAATGGGTGCTATTTATACCCATTTATTGTATATTGCACGTTATCTTGTTTGCATCACAAAAAGATCTCTTATTAAGATTTTTTTTTATACCTTTTAGTTTAATGTTGATAATATATATATATATATATATCGAAAACATAAAGTTTAATAAATTTATAGTTAGACTACATATTGTTAATTATTTATTTAACTTTTAATAATTTTTTTTTTCACATAAAAAGTTTATTTGGCTTCCTTCTTTATTTGATTTAACTTATTTATGATGTAGAAAACTACAAATTAAAATAGAGAATATAAAATAATAGAAATCCTAATTACAAAAGTTTCATAAGCACTATCATTTTCTTGTTTCTTAATATTTTTTTTGAATTTTTCTCCCTTTTGTAGATGTACTTAATCAATATCAAATCCCTCATTTATTTGTGATTTATTTCATATATTATTAATGTTGATATTATATATACCTAACTCTCTTCTAGTTGAGAATTTCCCATTTTTCTTAAAACCCACATCTAGAAGATATGGGTTAACATTTTTCTCCAACTACTACATCAACTCCAAGATCAATTAATCATATAGCTTCCTCAATAATTGAAGAGTAAATTATAAAGATATAAAAAATATATATTGAGTGGCCATTGGTCCTTGGAGAGTAGATGCAAGTAATTTGAGCTGATAGGTTGATGGGTGATAAGGAGCCAGCTGAGGGTTGCAATTACTTATCAAAGTAAAAAATGAATTGATAATTTGATAAGGGCAGCTGCCAGCTATAACGAGAGGAGTAGTTTTGTTGATAAGCATACAAATAATAATTGAAGGAAGAGAAACTTGAGGTTAGGTATTAGTCTATGCATGTCTTTCCATTTCAAAGCTTGCCTTGGCCTGCTTCCACCACCATTCTCGCCGCGTCATTGCCTTCTCAGATTTGTCTTGTCAATTCAAGATTCAGACAGCTCATCTAGTAGGATTTCAATTTCTTTGAATAGAAGACGGTTTGAAAATTTATTTGCATTGAAATGATAAAGAAAATATATTTGACTTGTTGAACAGACAGTGTTGTTGGCCATTTAATAATCATTGTTATCATTTTAGAAAAAGAATGATAACTATCAAATAGTCCACAAAGATATGATTAGGCATTAATTTAATATTAATTATAGGTGATAACGTGTACGTTATATATTAAGATTTTGAAAAGAATATAATATATTTTTATAATAATAATCATAAAATGTTATTAAATAATTAATTCAATAGAAGTTTCAAGACATATTAATGACTATAATATTGAGAATATACATATTTTTAAGTCTTTAATATACGTCCTAAAGGAATATATTAAGACTACCATTATTTGAGGTCTTAATATATGCTCTAATGGTATAGGTTAAAGTTAACTATTTTAAAAATAATTTATTCTAATTTTTATATAATATATACACTCAAAATAAGGGATACGTAGAATATTTTTAGGTACATATAATCTTAAACATTTTAAGTAATAGGATTTGAATCTCCTATTTTATTTCTCTTTTCCTAATCTTATAGAAGAATGAAATCTCCCAAAATATGTTCCTTTGTTGTTCTTCTCATTCTTTCTCCATTCTCAAAAATTGTTATTGATGATTGGTATCATGCTTTAGGCTTTTCTAGTTATTATCGGTGCTAACATTGATTTTATCACAACCCTTCTGTGTTTCAAAAAAAGAAATTATCGGCACGTATATTCTTCTCCTTAATTAAATGAAGTCTGTTTACATGATGATTTCACTAAAAATTAAAAGTTATTAAATGTTTATGAGGTTTGAAGTTCACATGGTTTCACAAGAACTTAAATCCAAATCACTAAAATATTGGCATAACAAACTTTAAAGATACAGATTGAAAAAAAGAAAAAAAATTACTATATGTTTGTATACATAATGATTATATAATAGAATCATATATTCTAATAATGAAAAAAGTACTATAGTATTAATTGTTAAATTTAATATTAAAAAGTGTTATTTCTCGCAACTATCATTATCGGAATTCATTATATCTTTATTAAGTTACATCAATGAAAGCAAGATATTTGAGTAATATTATAAATACAAAGTTTTGCACTAAAATAATATTATCTTTACAATTTTAATGTAATATTTGACGAATTTTAGAATTATTATTTTATGATATTTAGTTTTCTTTGAGTATGATATTTATTTGAAATTTATTGTTATAGGTACAGATCGATTAAGTGACCTATCAAAGGATTTAGAAGTTAGTTCGACTTGAGCACAATATTTAGTAAGTGGATAATCTTTATTGGCTAAATATTTACAAAAAAAAAAAAAAGTATTGTTTGACCTATTATGATATTTTATGGAGTATGAATTATTTTAATTGCATTATAAAACATGTTCATACAAGCTTTGTATAGATTTAAGATAAACGGTTTTTAGAATTGTTTTGAGAAATTATCAAATTTGACATAATTTCAGAATATGAATTTATAACGATATTAAGTGTAAAATTGGTAGTATGTTAAATGAGAAAGTGAACGTGGCTTTTAAACCTTATGAAGTACCCTTCTTAGAGATCAAATTTTTCTTCGCTCTGTCGGCATGATAAACTTCTCATCCAATATGATATTTTCCCCCCTCGCGTAGTACAATAGATAGATATGACTCTATAGATGTGTCTTAATATGTATCGGATAAAAGTTGTGTATTTCTATTATAATAATCATTAAAATATCTCAAAAATTATATTAAATAAATTATTTCACTGAATTCATTTAAT
>JANKKB010027882.1:0-12238 GCA_026225775.1 Bursera palmeri | reverse complement strand
TCAAAGTAAATACTTAAATTAATAGCACTTAAAGTGTAAAAATGATATTATAATTCATAATAAATGTACACTTTTAAGTGCTTGTCATCACACAAAACAAAATAACTAATTTTTGTCATATGGCTATATGGTGTCATGGCCTCCACTCGCTGTCATGCATATTCACATACTCAACTTGAGCCATACTTTCACAAATCTCCATCTTGGGTCAAGGTTGAGCTAACAATAAAAAAGAATCTCCTCATAGTAGATGCTCACCAACAAACTCCTCTAGTTGATATCTTCTGCAAGTCACGTGCTTAGTCACTAGCCAGGTTTTCATCCATATGGATTTTCTCCACCGACACAATCCCTTGTGAGACAACATCTCTGATGAAGTGTAGCTTAATGCCAATGTGTTTTGTCCTCTGATGTAAAATTTGATTTTTGATCAAATGTATGAAACTTTGATTATCATAGAACACCCCCACCTTATCTTGCACAATTCCTAACTCACCAACTAGCCCTTTCAACCATATAGCTTCCTTAACACTTTTAGTGATGGCTATATACTTGACCTCCGTTGTTGATAACACAACTACTAGTTGTAGTTGTGCTTTCCAACTCACTATGCATCCAAAAAAAGTGAAGATATAACCGGTCAAGGACTCCTATTGTCCAAAGTCCCCTACAAAATCTACATCAACATATCCCACAAGTTTAGCACCATTGTCCTCTCTCTGTTTGTAGAGCAAACCAACATCCGAAGTGCCTTTGACATATCGAAGTACCCATTTCATTGCTTCCCAATGCTCCTTAGCTGGATTAGACATAAACCAACTTACAAGACTAGCTAAATAACCTAGGTCCGACCTTATGTAAACCATTACATACATGAGACTTCCCAGGATTTTATCAAAGGGTGGGCACCTAGCTTGTATAAAATATTTATAATTTTTTTGATAAACTATGATGATACTAGAAAATTTATTGAAAATAAAAAAGTACAACTAGATTAGGGGGAAAAAAATTACTCATTACTGTTCATCAAGATTTCTTCAAATTTATACTCCAGTGACAATCAATTGATTATTTGCAAGCTATGAAAAAAAGATGAAAAGAGAAAGATATTATTAGTCTAAAATTAATTTAATAACAACTAAGAAAATCTATGTAAAATTATACTAATTAAATAAAATAATTTCAACATCATAATTATTTTATGTATAGAAGTATCATTTCGTTAGATATATATATCATACAAAATCCAATATTATTATTGGCTCAGGAATTTTGGCCACCTCTTCTTTCATGGTTATGTATGTATGAAACAGGGAGAGCTGGATGAGCATGAGATGTTAGTTATTTTTAGTGCTTCGACAAGTAGATGTTGTGATCTCTACTCTTGCAGTTCCTCAACATCTTGACCAATTCAAACTAATTAATGCGAAGCTGGCAACATAAAGGTCACGCTTGTAAACAAATATATTATACGTTAATTACTGTTTCAAAATTAAAATTTCAAGTTAAATATCCAATACTACATACAACTGCTTTAATTGTAATTAAAATCTTTATGAAGAACTTCTTGTTTATGATCATTTGCATGCAGAGATTTGTTCCTTCAGAATTTGGCAATGAAGTTGACAAAAGAAAAATTAGAAACTTTGCCTGTAAACAAAAGAAAAATTAGAAGGGCAACAGAAGCAGCTGGAATCCCTTACACTTATGTTTCTGCAAACTCATTTGCAGCCTATTTTGTTGATTATCTTCTCCATCCTAGTGAGAAACGCAATGAAATTACAGTTTACGGAAGTGGAAAAGCTAGGGCTAAATTATTATTATTACTATTAATTTTAAAACCATGTTCCTTAATATGTCTTATACATTGAATCCATTTTTAAAAGCAGCTGTGTTGAACTATGAGGAAGATTTTGCATCCTATACGGTGAAAGCGGCGATAGATCCAAGGGTAGCCAATCGTGTGATAATATGTAGGCCTCAAGGAAACATTGTATAAAAGTTAGATCTGACTTCTGCTTGGGAGAAAAAAAAAAAAACTGGAAGAAATTTAAAGAGGATTCATGTTCCTGAAGAAGAAATCATAAAGCTCTCAGAGAGTAAGATTCTGAATATTACTTGGTGCTTGTGTTTGCTATTTTATGTTAGATTAAAATGCGGAAAACTAACCTCCAGCCATAGCAAGAATAAGAATTGAAGAAGAAAGAATAATGGAGATTGAAGCCTTCTAACCCTTGAGCAAAAAAATCACAATAAAATAGGTTGAATTAGCTATGCTTGGGTTAGAGACTCCCTCCTCCTATATATAGATACATGGAGTAACCTATGAAAAGCCAAAAGTCACCTCTCCATTAAAGGTGTAACTCATGGAAACCAATAGGTGACTTCAGTTGAATCAAATAAATGGATTTGTGGCGAATTAAGACACACTTAGTGAAAAGAAAATTAGGAGCACTTTAATATTAAACTAAATCATCAATAACTTATGAATTAATTTAACATTCTCCCACTTGATCCGTATATTTTCTCGTAGGTACCGTCATATCTACTACTATAAAATCAATGATTCCTTATACTTAAAATTAAAGAAATAAACTACATGAATCATGGCGGTAAGTCATCTAAAAACTTGAATATTACCTTCCATGTATCACAATGTAATTTCTTTTTTTAATGATAAGTCTATATGAGGTATCTTTAATTGTATGAATAAGCCCTATGCTCATTCGGAGTCCGAACATAATGAATAAACTCTTATATTTATTCTAAAAAATATTACTGTATAATTGTCATTCTTTAAACTTAAATGTGTACACCCAAATGAAAATACACGGTTAGTTGGGAAACCGGATGGAACTTGTATGATCGTGAGGTCGGAATGGACTCAGTGTGGCTTATGGATTACGAGTACCACGTATGATGGTACGTGAGGATACAAGTAGAGTACGGGTGTCACGTGAGTGACGGTATGGTACGAAATGGACGTTATGCGGGCGACGCATGCGTAACTATGAATTATGGAACGAGTGAGATACGACGTATGGTTATGCGTACGGGATGAGATGCATAGGATACCGGTATACGGTACTCATGCGTTAAGGGATAGTGGAGACACAAGATGTGTCTGAGAACGTGTCCATAAGTAATGGGACTTATGGGATATGGGTGGTACATGAATATAAGTGATAGAATAATAGGATACGTGAGCCACGTAAGTGAAAAGAAGGATGAGATACGAGTGAGCCATATGTGAGTGAGACCATACAGGCTAGTGGTAATCATTGAACGGTCATGGGACTGGATGATATGTACATGGTAGTGTAACCGAGGTAGGCTCGGTATGGACTACAGATGCGTAATAGTGTGATCGTGGTATGGAAATAGGAACAGAGATGCACATGTGCGATAATGTACATGCATATCAGGTTTCACGTGAGTATGGATCACGCTGATCGACCCCGGATTGTCCTGTCCGAGTGTACAAAAGTCCTAGGGGGGCTTGTGATCAATATTGGATTGCTAGCCTTATGTGCAGGGATCTAATAGTGATATGGGTCACCTAGCCTCGTGTGTAGAGACCATCAGATATGGGTCGCCTAGCTTGGTATGCAGGGACCATCAGACATGAGTCATCTAGCATTGTGTACAGGGACCGGTCAGTTGTGGATCACCTTGCCTGGTGCACAGGGGTCCGTATTACACTGGATAGTCTTGCTTATGCGCAGGTATCCGAGTGATATGAGGACTGACTATCTGATAGACGGCAGTCCGTTGGTACATGGATTGGCTAGTGGGTGAACATAATGAGATACAAAGTGACTGTATGGAGTATTCAGTGTGAGTGCGGAACTCATGTGGATGTGTCACGCACATGGTGACGATCATGATTGAGATCGGGAAACGTACGATAGTGATATTAGTGTGTACGAGAGATAGAGTATGAATTGATATGTTTGTGAATGTTTGTTTGGATGCATGCATGTATGTAAAATGTTATAGAACCGTTAGAGTTAGAAATTCCTACTAGGCTATGTTGCTCATTCCTTCTTTCATAGGTACCCGAGGTCAGGAGTCTAGCGGAGTGTTCCGGATCTCACGTAGAGGATCTCGGATGATATTAGGCATGTCTGAGTAGACAGAGTGAGTCGTTTCTATATATTTATTAAAGAAAAATTGTGTAACCCGTTTTTCAGTGTAAATGTTTTCTTTCAAACGTTTTATCTGTTACAAATTACTTTATTTATTTATATAGTGACCCTCGGGATTCCTGTATAATGGGTTCTAGGTCGCCACAAATGGTATCAGAGTAAATGTTTTTAATTAAATTGATTTTTATTTTATTTATTTACAAAGTCACCCTTGGAGTTCCTATATAAATGATTCGGGGGTGTGACATAGCAAATATTTATAAGAATAGTAAATTGGCTCATTTTAGTAATTTTATTTAGGGACAAAATGTCAAAAGGAATACTAACAACAAAAAATAAAATCTAGAATTCTAACGAGTTAAAATGTGGGGACCACTTTCATTAAATAGGCCGAAGTGATTAACTCCTTGGTTAGCGGATCACTATAATTTTTCTATCTTTATTATCTCTAAATAAAAAGCTAGGTCGAGTTTGACTTATCTATTATAATATAGACCTAGCCAAAGGTTGGGGGTCTAGGATAAAGGTAGTGGATCACTATAATTTTGCTCTCTTTATTATCTCTAAATAAAAAGCTAGGTCGGGTTTCACTTATCTGCTACAATACATACCTAACCAAAGGTAGGTCGGGTCAAGGATAAGGAGGACTGCTTGTAGATTGGCTTCGTCTGACCTGATACAAGCCTGGTTTGGCCCGTGATATTTAAAAAGTTAATTTAAAATATTATTCAAAAATTCAAATTTAATTGATATTATATAATAAAAAGTTCTATATAAGTATGTAGGTCAGGCAGTAACGGAGCTTGAGGCAAATTTTGGGGGGGCCAAACAAGAAATATTCAAGTCTTGAAGTGGTAATATTTAAAATTTTTAATTTTTTATTTACAAAATCTATTGATTTTTTATTTGTTAGAGGGGGCCATGACCCCCTTCAGCCCTCAAGAAGCTCCGTCCCTGAGGTCAGGTCCAATAAATCCGCCAGTCACTATTCAAACCAATCTAAAGGGCCACTTGGCCTGTTAAAAAAAGATATGACTAACTTGGCCTGAACTCTTATCATCTATATAAATATTACATACGAAGTCGACATAAGAAGGAATAAAGGCTTTTAATATTTGATATTTAATTTCTTAAAATTGAACATAGATGAGAACACATGCATGTAATAAATCCATAAATATACAATAATATAATAGTAACCTTAATTTATTTTGGGAATCTACGTTTAATTTAGTATTATTATTAGTAGTTATTTAGGTTATTTTTTTATTTATAAAAATAAGTTCCATATTACCATTGTTCTTATTCTTTCCGTCATACATAATAGACAAGTATATGAGTCACATGATCAAAATCCACATTTCAAGTATGTAGTCTGACAAAGAAATTTAAGATATGATTATAGCCATTAATTTCTGACAGTTTCAATTTTTTTTTTTTCTTTTGTTGGGTTTTGTATGGATACAGTACCAGAAAATGTTGCTCCAGCTATTTTGCACAACATATTTATCAAAGGTGATCAAATAAATTTTGAGCTGACTGTAGAAGATTTGGAGGCCTTCTAACTCTACCCTGAATACAGGTATCCCGCAGTTGATAAACTTCTTGACATTTGCTTGGTTAAACCACCATTTAAGGTCAAGTTGATATTTCCTTCATTGTTGTTAATTTTGTCTTTTCCGAATAAGCAAATTTGATTCGTAGTACACATGTTTTCCAAGCAGGAATTGAACGAGTCCCCATCATAAGTTATTGCTTCACATTTTGCAACATGAATATGTGGAGTTTATTTTATGGTAATTCTTTGACGTAAAGTCTACTTAATTTTACAGCATACTAAACGTCAGATTAGGTTTAACTATCGTGGAAGAAGTGTAATTGTTTTGTTTTTCATTTTGTTGAACTTTGACTAATTTGAGAGGCAACGACAAAAGTTTTTCGTCATCGATAATATACAAAACAAAAGAAAATTCAATGTATTCATCGTATACATCGGCGGACGTACATAGGAATCTAGGTGGCCCAGGCCCCTCCTAAATTCCACAATTACATTATTACTCTCTCATTTTCATTAGTTATATTTGTACCCCTATATAGAAAAAACCTAATTAAACTTTCAAAATTGTATTTTATTTTAATTTTGTTTTTCTGGAAGTTACAGTTGTCTCCCTCCTTCCACCCGCGCCCATAGCTCCTAACTTCTTATTTCTTCAGTAAAAGTACATTTATGATATTAGAATTATTTATTTTATAAATATAATTTTACATAGATTTTCTTAGTTCTGATTACATTAATATTAGAATTATTAATATTACTTTAATATTAGAATTATTTTATTTCATAAATATAATTTTACATAGATTTTCTTAGTTCTTATTATATTAATTTTAGAAAAATTATATCTTTCTCTTTTCATTTTCTTTTATGGCTTGCAAATAATCGATTGATTGTTATTTAAGTAAAAATTTGGAGAAATCTTGGTGAATGTTAATGACTAATTCTTTTATAATTTGTATTATATATGATAATTGTATCATATCTTTTTGCTATGAATATTTTGAAGACTAAATCACTCAATCTTTGAGTCTTTGAAATTGACTATTCAGATATGATAATTCGTCTCCTCTTCTAGATGATTCACATTACTGAGTCAATGTTATATACATAGAATGATTTTTTTTTTTTAACAAGGATGCTATTATTCTAACTTGATCTCTCTCTTTTTTTTTATTTTTTTTTTTTGCGATTATGCAATCTAGAAGGAAATAATTCTAAATCATAACGTTAGATTAGGTTTAAATATCGTGGAAGAAACTGATTTCTTTTTCTGCCTTCTTAAATGTAATTGTATATTTTTTCAGTTTGATGAACTTTGACAAATTTAACCGCAAAAGCTTTTTGCTATCAATAATATACAGAACAAAAGAAAATTGAATGCATTCATCGTACACGCAAGCGGATCTACATAGGAACCTACGGGGCCCAGGGCCCTCTTAAATATCTAATCGGGGTAAATACATAGACACCCCCAAGGTTTAATCTAAGTAYATATTCACCCATATTATTTATAAAGTAACATAAARATCCCTATTTTGATATTTTAAGTAACATTAAGACCCCCATTTTCATGTGTCAAGACCCCCATATTTTCCAATTATGAGGATGTCTATGTTACTTTATGAATAACAGGGGTGAGTTTGGTACTTAGACTAAACCTTGGGGGTGTTTATGTATTTACCCTATCTCTAATCACATTTCACTCTCTCATTTTCATTAGTTACATTTGTACTCCTATATAAAAAACCTAATTAAACTTTTATAATTATAATTTGTTTTCTTTTTGTTTTTCTAGAAGTTACAACGTCTCCCTCCTTACACCTGTACCCATAGCCACAAACTTCTTATTTCTTCAATAAAAGTAAGTTTATGATATTAGAATTATTTTATTTTATAAACATAATTTTACATAGATTTTCTTAGGTTCTTATTACATTAATCTTAGACAAATTATATCTTTCTTTTTTCATTATCTTTTATAGCTTACAAGTAATCAATTGATTGTTACTTGAGTGCAAATTTGAAGAAATCTTAGCAAACATTAATTACTAATTCTTTTTATAATTTCTATTATATATGTTGTACCATATCTTTCTGCTATGAATATTTTGAAGACGGAATCACGTAATCCTTGGTCCTCCATTGATTGCATATATATCCATTTAACCTATACATTATCAATCTTATAAGTTAGAAGATTTTGTTAGTAATTTAATAGGAAAGCATTAATAACTATCCTTAGTGTTTGACTTAATATCACTTGAAATCACACTTTAACATTTCAATAAAAAACATCCCTAAAGTTACATGAAACTTACCAACTGATAAATTTTGTTACTTTCAATTTTAATGAGGGATAGAATTAGGATTTAATTTAAAATAACAATGATTATAATCAAAATTACAAAACCAAACAATCAAAATAACAAATTTGTGTTAGAGGTAGAGCTGACGGATTTTATTAGTTGATTAAAAATGACAAATTCCAATAGTATTTTTAATAAAATGACAAAGTGTGATTCTAAGTGACATTAAACCAAACCCTAAGGGTAGTTAGTAATATTGTCACAGTTAACCTTATCATTTATATAAATACATGTTAAAGATATTTTTTTTAATGTTTTATTCTTATTAACGTTTTAATTATTGTTTATATTATTATATACAGTGGCGGACCTAGGATTTTATCAAAGGGTGGGTACCTTGTGTATTTTAATATTTATAATTTTTTTTATAAACTATGATAATACTAGAAAATTTATTGAAAAATAAAAAAAAAGTACAACTAGATTAAGGGGGGCAAAATTATTCATTATTGTTAACCAGGATTTCTTTAAATTTGTACTCAAGTAACAATCAATTGATTATTTGCAAGCTACGAAGAAAAAATGAAAAGGGAAAGATATAATTAGTCAAAATTAATTTAATAAAAATACTAAAATCTATGTAATATTATATTTATGAAATAAAATAATTTCAACATCATAAACTTACTTTTATTGAAGAAAGAAGAAGTTTCTGGCTATGGGTGCAGGTGAAGGAGGGAGACAAATGTATCTTCTAGAAAAAGAGAAAAAAAGCAATTATAAAAGTTTAATTACGTTTGTGTTATATAAGGGTATAAATGTAACTAATAAAAAATGAGGAGGTATAACTACAATTACAGAATTCAGGAAGGATCCGGGTTCTCTGGGGTCCCATGTGGGTCCCCTATGGTTCTACATTTTAGAAAATTGATTGTAAACTATAAATATGACATCCATTGTGGAAAGTTAGTGGCCAACTGCCCACTGAATCGCACACAAACATTTGAGTATTCTTTCAAATATAAGGAATAAGTAAAAGAATCTTTTCCTACGTTATCAATTCTATATATTTTTTTCTCCATTCAAACTTTGACAAAATGCTAAAGGTAGTGGCATTTGCCTTTTACCACTGGTAAAGAAGAAAGATTTTGGAAAATTTGACTTGATTTTACTTTCTTTAAGGAATATGCATAAGTAACATATATTAATGTGATTTTTTCTGACGGATCTATGGTAAGGTCTAATTTCCAAGAGGAAGAGCCTCAAGTTTTTTGCACTAGGTCAGGTGTCTATCCCATAAATAAAGATTCAACTTGTATACTATTAATGATTCCAAGTATGGTATTAAATTTGTATAAGACTTGTTTGCTTAATTTTATGCATGATTTGGTTCACTTATTTCTACAATTGTATTTTTTTTTTTTCGTTTTTATTTTAGGTATTATCTAGTAGACATTTGTTTTTTCTATCATATATATAAAGGTCTTATGACCATCAAAGAATTAATTTTTGATGAATATGTTGACGATAATTTATTTTTTTATAAAATAAAAACAGTATCGTGGAGTGATCTCAAGTGTCTTTTAAGGATTTAAATTATCCTACTAAAACATTATTGTGAAGTCTATCAAATATCTCTACTAAAATTTGACTTCGATATAAAATGTCATTTCAAACAAGTTAAGAAATCAGTGTACGAATTAAGAAATCAGTGTACTACTGTATAGCAACAATGTCACGCACGCAACTTTGAAATGATATTCACCAGTTTCGTACGTAATTCCTTTTATATTTGCATGAAAAAAGGGGGGAAAAAAAAGAAGAAGAAGAAGCCAGGAATCAGAAATTTCTCTTTCGAGAATTTAGAATATAGATTTTTATATGTAGGATTTTGAAGTAATCTTTTAAACCATGCATTTTATATTGAATTGCAACTCAATTATTGTACCTCTTGTCTTGTATATAAGGGGCAGAGTGGTGAGTACTCCTGAATATCTTCAGAAACAACTAGCCAGTGTGCAAGAGAGAAGGAGAGCCATGGCTTGTGAGAAGAGCAAGATACTCATAATTGGAGCAAGTGGTTATCTTGGGAAATACATGGTGAAGGCAAGCGTTTCAATGGGCCATCCAACCTCTGTCTTCCTTCGTCCACTCAAACCAAATACTGAACCTTCCAAACAACAACTTCTCAAAGAATTCGAAGCCATGGGAGTCACTATATTCCAAGTACTTCTACCTTAATTTTCAATATATATATATTTTTTCTTCTTAAACACAAATAAAATACCTTCAACCATTTGTATACCTTATGTATGCACAGGGAATGTTATATTATTGGGTTGGTATTAATTGTTAAATTGGATATTACTCTAATAACGATTATTATTGATATGATAAAATTTATTGAACTAATATATAGCATAATTATTTTCTGTATACGAGTATCATTTCATTAGAGATATATATTATACAAATCCAATGTTATTATTGGTTCAGGAATTTCGCCAATCTCTTCTTTCATTGTTATGTATGTATGAAACAGGGAGAGCTGGATGAGCATGAGAAGTTAGTTTCAGTGCTTCGACAAGTAGATGTTGTGATCTCTACTCTTGCAGTTCCTCAACATCTTGACCAATTGAAACTAATTAATGCTATGAAAGAAGCTGGCAACATAAAGGTCATACTTGTAAACATATATATTATACGTTAATTACCGTTTCAAAATTAAAATTTCAAGTTAAATATCCAATACTACATAGAACTGCTTTAATTGTAATAAAATACTTTTTGAAGAACTTATTGTTTATGATCATCTGCATGCAGAGATTTGTTCCTTCAGAATTTGGCAATGAAGTTGACCGAGTGAGCGGACTCCCTCCTTTCGAAACTTTGCTTGAAAACAAAAGAAAAATTAGAAGGGCAACAGAAGCAGCTGGAATCCCTTACACTTATGTGTCTGCAAACTCATTTGCAGCCTATTTTATTGATTATCTTCTCCATCCTAGTGAGAAAAGCAATGAAATTACAGTTTACGGAAGTGGAAAAGCCAGGGGTAAATTATTATTATTATTATTATTATTTTTAAAACCATGTTCATTAATATGTCTTATACATTGAAACCATGTTTAAAAGCAGCTGTATTGAACTATGAGGAAGATGTTGCAGCCTATACGGTGAAAGCGGCGACAGATCCAAGGGTAGCCAATCGTGTGATAATATATAGGCCTCAAGGAAACATTGTATCACAGTTAGATTTGATTTCTGCTTGGGAGAAAAAAACTGTAAGAAATTTAAAGAGAATTCATGTTCCTGAAGAAGAAATCATAAAGCTCTCTGAGAGTAAGATTCTGAATATTACTTATGCTTGTTTTTGCTACTTTACTCACAATATTTCACATCAAATACCTTGCATACATGCAAACATATTGCATAAAACATGTATATATATATATTATCATGGTTTCTATAAAGATAAAATATAGTGACCTTCCTTGAAGGTTGGAAAAATTATTAGGGTAGTTTTAACACGAGCAGTTCATATCTCCAAAACTATATACTGAATTTTTTCGATGTTATATATATATCCTCCAACTATGATAACATTATTTTGATAATATTCAATATATGTTTTAAGGTATTAGAAATACTAAAATAAAAATTTTCATGGATTATGTTTTTACAGTTTTTGAAAATTATTTTAAATAACAGACTAAAGAACTTCAAATTATTCAACTAATTCTTTTTTTTTTTTTGGAGTGTATGCAGCAGCTCCGTACCCAGAAAATGTCGGTCCAGCTATTTTGCACAACATATTTATAAAGGGTGATCAAATGAGCTTTGAGCTCACTGCAGATGATTTGGAGGCCTCCCAACTCTACCCGGAATACAAGTATACCTCAGTCGACGAACTCCTGGACATTTGCTTGGTCAAAGCCCTTAAAGTTAAATTGGCATCATTTTAATGGTTCATGCACAAAGTGGAAGAAGCTCATCTTGACTTCGATTCAACACGAAGAAATTTGCAATTTATTATGAGAATCGAGATATATATATATATATATTTTGTTTTAACTTTAAACAAAGCTAAGATTAGGATATTTGTGCCTTTAAAATGTGCTACATCTTAGAAAGTGTTACCCAAGTGTAAGTAGTCTTAAATAATATAGTCCTCGGTGAGTCTAAGTATCGTATCCACAGGGAGATTTTTATCAAGAGTAAATGGTCTT
>JANKKB010027880.1:0-12226 GCA_026225775.1 Bursera palmeri | reverse complement strand
TAATTGGAAAAGACAAATAAGCAAAGGCTAGTCTAATCCATGGATGGAAATAATTTCTATAACGAAGACCTTCAAGAGTGATGAAGACACATTGGGATAAAAGTTGAAAGAGGATATCAAATCCAATAGCAAGGTCTTTACCAAGAAGATTAGATCCCAAAAATTTATGCTTCAATATCAAACCAGGGAAAAATTTAATAAGTACTTGTTTACTGATGAATTTAATAGCACAAACGTGGTTATTGACAGCATGAAAAAGCTAATTATGGGGAGACCAAATTCTGGATTAAGGATAGCGAGATTGAGGATGGATGTAACAGCTTCAGTATCGATTAATGTGAGCAAGGTTTTGGGCTTGTCATATTTGGTCTATTGTAAAAGAACTGTGATGAGATGTATAATGAAATGAGAAATAGTTATCTGAAAAGTTTGAATTATAAATAAAAATATGAGCCATAAGAATCTTTTGATCTATCTTCGTTTTCATAAGAGAAAAAAGTATCTGGTTTGATCACAAAAAAGTATCTCTAGATTCTTCTTTTTCTTCTAAAAATAAATATTCAAGATCATCTTATTCATGAAAAACGATAATTAGTGAGATAGAATGGAAAAGTTTCTCCTTTTTCCTTTTCTAAGGGCAATTTTTTGCCTAATGGCTTGGTTATTTGCAAGTAAAGCAATGATTTGATTGACTCTTTGTCTTCATTTTTCTAAAGAAGTGAACGTTTTGGCCGTTTAAAGGAAAAGGAATGAAAACAATTGAATCAATTTTTCTTGTATGATCTAAAATATTTTTTCTTCTTTGTAAGACAATAACAAGAAGAATGTGTTCCTTTGCACTTAATTTTGAATTTAGGTCTCTGATATATTTTACCAAGTTTCTTTTGAAAATTGGTGTATTCTTTGAAGAACTTGAAATTATTGCAAAGATTTTGAAATTGGAATAAGACCTGTTGAAACAAATCACCAAGAGAGATTTAAACCAAAGTAAAGCATTGAGACTCAAGATATCTCAGAGTTATCCAAGAGGAACATGAAGTTGATTAGGATAAATTTGTTTAAGATTTGGATCATCTAAGCCACCAATGATATAAAAATCAAGCTCAAACAAGGAAAAATGTTTATGTAAATCTTCCGGCTTAAAAGAGCAGCATTTAAGCTTAAAAAATTCTTCCTGAGCTCTATCTTCAACATGAGTAGGACTTCCCAAGAATTCAGTATAAATATAAAACATGAATTGATTGATATCAACAAAATCTAAGATTTGGAGTTAATTGTATTCGCCCAATCTTAGCCACCATTCTCGGAGTAAACCTGTCATCCTTGTAATAAAGTCAAGAACAACTCTTATCACTTTAGTATTTGGCCTGAGAAGTTCTGTATTACACCAAGAAGTTATGTCATGGATCTGGTTTCTTTGTTCATCCAGTTTGCAATCATCAAAAGTGAACAAACAGTGTTTAGACTGGTGAGAAGGCTGATGTATTGGTTGAGGCATTTGAATGGTTTCTTTAAGAGATTCATCTTCGACTTTTGAAGGATCTTGAACAGTTGCTTCAGGATAAGATGTTGATGGCTCATCTCGTTGCATCATAAAAAAGAGAACGTAAAAAGTATCTCGATCATTACTGTTGATAAATGAATTAGATGAAGGGTCTAAAGAAGAGACATGAGAAGTATGGGAAGGTTGACAAGATTCTGGATTGATGGTTAGATTTTGTAGATATGTATTGAGTGGATTATTAGTAAATTAGGAAGGGAGATCCCGAGGAGAAAGTTGAGATTCTTTGGAAATTTTGAATTTCAATTTTTGGGGTTTTGGTGGCATGATTTTTTGATTTTTCAAAAATAAAGAACGGTCTCAAAAAATAGAAGTATAATGGGAAACAAGAGGAAAAGCTTGGGAAACTTTAGGTAAAAGGC
Source organism: Bursera palmeri (assembly GCA_026225775.1). NCBI lineage: Eukaryota > Viridiplantae > Streptophyta > Magnoliopsida > Sapindales > Burseraceae > Bursera > Bursera palmeri. The sequence continues at coordinate 10,303 of JANKKB010027880.1, read as the reverse complement.
ATGGAGGAGGAATAGAAGTAAACATCTATCGAATAGGTGCGAAGGAAATGTTTGCTGAGGAACCATTCTTTCCAAGGAATTCAATTGAGTTTTAAGCTGATTCATCTCTATCTAGAGATGTTGGAAAGGAATAGATTACTTGATATGTTGAAGAGTCAGATGATGAAGATCTTCAATTTTTTGCTTAAGAGCCTCTAAAGGAGATGTGGTAGCCTATTGATTTAGATGGGATTCAATTTGTTGGGTAGCTGCTTCGATTGTTTATAGATATTGGCTTTGCACAAAAGCATTTTATGATCCTAACTTGGCTTTAATACTAACCTTGACAAAATCGTGTTTAACCCAAGGTATTTCTCATAGACAATGTAACCTTGCTTTAAGGGATTAAGGAATGCATTTACCTAATAGCTATAGCTTTTGGGTCGAATGACGTCTTAATCCCAAAGTAGCGTAAGAGCCAAGTTAGGATTCAAGTATATAAAATTCTCTTAGTTTGGCTCTGCCGTGGTTGAATTTTATATTTTTAATATCTTTTATGGTTATGAGTATATAGGCTGGAAACCAGAGATTGTGCTCTAGTGGGGCAAAGGTTTGATTATTTAGACATATCATTGGTGTAACAATGCCACGTACTCTTCTAGTATAAGCATGGAAAGTCCATCTCCAAAACATTCTCTTTCTACTCTTAACTCTCTTTTATGTAAATGTTTTTCTTATAAGTTTGATAGTTTACATGAAATCCAATATTTCCTTGAAAGTTCTCGGCTCCCTACCTCTAATCTCCTATACCTCAATCCTTATCGTGTATATAAAAACTCAAAACTCTTTTTCTTCATTTACAAAGATAATCAAAACCATCATTGCTCCTTCTACTCCTAAAGCCAAAGAATATGTCTAGTGTAATAAATTTAATTCCCATTAACTTCTAGCTACACAATCAAAGCAATTTGTCCAAACTGATATCCCTACACACTTAATTGATTTATGGCTGAAAGAAGGATATTCTCATCTTCATTTTGAAGGTATAAGTTTTTCTTTCACATATCATGCTTGTAAAGGTTTACTAGTTACCTCCCATATCGCTCTGATTGATGCTCGTTTTCCAAATTATGAACATGTCTATCTAGGTACTATTCAGACAACCTTAAATGTTGATATTGTTATGGTCACCATGTTCCCAAATTTTAATATGCACATTAATGACCAACAACTTCGCACAAGTTTGAAACTTCAAGTTCAAGTTGTTAGTGTTTTTTCCGTTGGTCTTACATATATGGCTACCTTACACTATCAAATGGTGTACTGAGTTCAAAATCACGTCATAGATGTGGCCCTGCCAAATAAGACCAATGACTCTATCCTTATTAATGTTGAGTCAAATCAGGTTCCTAGTTATACATTTGTTCCCAAATAGATTGTTAGAGAAAAACTTAAAGAGTTGGTCCCCATCAAATTTGTTACTAACTATGAAGAAAGTCATACAACCTCCCTCCACAACCAACCTTTTCAATTTGCAGAACCTTCTTTCAAAAGAACCAAAAGTGGAAAGCTTGAAATTCATTTTCTACCTAATTCAACTTCTTCTAATAAAACTTTTGCCACTCAATTCGCCATACAATTTGAAGACCAACCAAAGATTTATGCTTTCAATGAAGTTGGTCTTCCAATCTATCTTCTACAAGAACGTCAACCTGTAAATCTCTCTTACAACTGCCCCGCATGCCTAGACCATGTTAATCCATTTGCTAGGCCAAGTCATAAAAGAGCATATAGAAAAACTCATCCAGTTGCGTTAGATGCTTTTTATAAGGCTTATAAAAAGAAAGCTACAAGTTATGATCTTCTTGTCAAACCCAATGGAAAGTTCAATTTTTTTATGAAATACACTACTCTTATGCATCCAAGTTCTCTTCCTTCACCAATTCGCTGGGATGATCTCCCTCCACACGATTTGGTATCGATTAATTTTATTCTATATTTACATAGAATTCTTTGGAAGTCTGACTCATATTTAACATAAATATTTTTAGCTTGTTCGACCTTAATTTTATGTCATTAGCGGCTTAGATGATCCAAATCTTAAACAAGCTTATCTGAATCAACTTTTTGATCCTTTTGGCTCCAAAACTTTGAGATATCTTGAGTCTTAACGCCTTACTTTGGCTTAAATCTCTCTTTGTGATTTATTTCAATAGGTCTTATTCCAACTTCAAAAGTTTTGCAATAGTTCAAAGTTTTTCAAAGAATACACCAATGTTTAGAAGAAACTTTGTAAAATATGTCAAAGACTTGAATTCAAAATTAAGTGCAAAAGAATAGATTCTTCTTGTTATTGTCTTACAAGAAAAAAAATTCAGATCCTACAAGAAAATTGATTCAATCATTTCCATTCATTATCCTTCAAATGGTCAAAACGTGCACTTTATTAGAAAAATGAAGACAAAGCGTTGATCAAATCATTACTTTATTTGCATATAACCAAGCCATTGGGTAAAAAACTGCTCTAAAAAAATGAGAAACTTTTCCATTTTATCATACAAATTATCGATTTTCGTGAACAAGGTGATCTTGAATCTTTATTTTTAGAAGAAAAAGAAGAAGAATCTAGAGATACTTTTTTATGATCAAAACAGATACTCCTTTCTCTTCTGAAGACGAACATAGTTCATAAGATTCTCATGGCTCATATGGTTTATTCGAATTTCAACCTTTTCAAGTAGCCATTTCTCATTTCATTATACCTCTTGTCTCAAACACGAAATCCGGTCTCAGATCATTCTTTTTTTTATGATGAGTCCTTTGCTAACTCCTGAATTCAATCCTCCAGAAGTTTCAATTCTACTTCAACAACAATGCTTGGTTCAATGTGCTCAGGAACAACTGATGAAGTATTATGGCAAAATCCTTAGAACAATGGGGGCTTTTCCTCTTGGTGGAAGTGAATTTTAGCCTGAATACCCCTACATGCAGATTTACCTGGTAAAAAAATCAAAAAGACTTCAATTCAGACATATTATAGTTTTTGTGGTATCTTTTGCATCAATTTTTCTTAGGCACTAAGTTTAATTTTTAGACATGATAAATTAGTTAAAACCTCATAGCCTTATGTTCCATTGAGCAAACTCAGAAATAACAAATGGATGTTTTCAAATTTTTCTTTAATGGTTTCATACTATTGAATGGTGGAAGACTCAATTTCACTATCTTCAGAACCGAAGTTTTAATCTTAGAAATGCAAGAACTTTTTAACATTTGATTTATATTTTTTGAAGAACCGGTATCTCCGCCACCATAGGAAGACTACAATTTGTTTCTCATGTACAAGAATATGCTCTCTTCCCTTATAGCCTTCCAAATTAGTAGTATAATCATCCTTAAGAATTCTGAGAATTTTAGAGATTAGTGCTCGTATTTCACCACATATTTGGTGAACCATCCAAGATGATGCACCATTGGAACAATATTTTGTTCAATACTCCAATCAACTGTGCCATTATCGTAAAGTTTATCACTCCACTCACAAGGTTGATCACACGGATGTTGATGTTGGAGAAAGCAATCAATCTCAATAGAAAGATTCACAACTTGTACTACCCATAGATTTTATTGACTTAGAATTGATTTATCCACTTTTCCATAGCCGTCTTTGTCTTCTTAACTTTATCCGCCTTCCTACTTTCAAGATTCTCAAGATTATTACAGTTAAGATACAACTCAGGAAACGCAGGTAACACCAGAACCAGACAAATCAGCTCCTCAACATCCTAAATTCGATTTTGAAAACTGGTGCTACTATGATAAAAAGATCGGTGAAAATTCTGCTGACTTAGATTACCCCACTTATACCAACATGACCTTTTCTTCATAAATGCTCATCAATGATCATAAATTTGGTAGTTGGAACTACTGGTCAGTTTAGTTATACTTGTTAAATATGGTAGTTGTAAACCATAAAGTTTGGTAGTCATAATTTTGTTTATTGTAATAGTAAAAACCAAAACTTTGATAGTTTTGGTAGTTGTAATAGTAAATCTTCCAGTTATAAATAAGAGCTTTCCTTTCTTTTTTGGGAAGGAACAATTAGCAAGAAACTTACTATGTATTCCTCTTTACTATCTTACCTTTACTTGAATCTTGTCGAATCGATCTGATTTACCAAAGTTTTTCTTTAATCCATAAAAGTTCTTCAAGGCGTGTTAAAGCCTATAAGAAGAGGCAAAGTTACGCTGTCCGTGAGAAATACCTTGGGTTAAAGCTGACTATGTCCAGGTTGGTATCACAAGGTTACGCTGTCCATGAGAAGTACCTTGGGTTAAAGTTGACTTTGTCTAGATTGGTATCTTGACCCCTGTAAAAAAAAAAAAAAAAAAAGTCAAGCCCTTTTGTATTTGGAAAAGGGATATTGATAATGACACTTAAGTTCTCAAATTTACGAAATTAATACTTTATATTTTGACAAAAACTAACTAATCCTTAAAATAATTGAAATATAAAAGTTAATAGGCTTGTTTATGTTAGGTCTGAAATAGAAGTTCAGTTGGGAAGCAAAGTTAGCCCAAGTAATTGAAGAGAGTCAGCCCAAAAGAGTTGGGTGGAGAGAATTAGTGAATTACACTTATTTAAGGCTAAGTAAAGATATCGGACGAAGTGAAGGTTTTACTTGCATTTCCATTCAAAACTCTGTAGCTCAAATTTCCATTGGTTATTGTTGGCCGTTTGTAAAGAGCTTTACACACCATTTTCAAGCTTCTCGAAGCATATATGAAATATATAGTTGTCTGTTTCACACCCAACATTCTATTAGTTTGCATTTACACCCGTCATATCATATTTCTTTAGTTTTTACTATTTCCATAATACAACTGCAATTGTACTGTGAAAATAATTAGTTATTGTTAAGGGTCAAATATAGACTTGGCTGTAGAACCAAGAACCTTTGAAAGCCCAAAAGACAACCCGCAAAGGATCTCACAAACCCCATGGTGAGCCTTGCCTATCGAAATTCCCGTGCAAAGGGCTGGCACTAAAATAAGAACAAGAGATTAAGTTCTAGAATAATCATCGTTCGATTACTGAGAGGGCGACTTATAGGAGATGCCGAGCCTGCAACAATGGTCTCTGCAAGGAGTCAACGTCTACTTGAAAGTGACTCTGCCCCAGAAGGGAATCACGGTATCCTGACAGCCACTGCCATAAATAGTGGTGGTCTAATATGCTATATCCAATGGACACCAAACAAAGTGTTGATAAGGAAAACATAAAAGATTCGAGATGACTGTAAGAAACCTCAAGTATAAAAGGTATAATGAACTCATGAATGTTTATGTTATCCCTTTGGAACAAAACCATAGGTACATTCCATTCCTTAAACATTTTCAATAACAGTTATACTTGTGCTATGGAAAAATAAAAAAATAAAAAGAAAAGGCTAAACATTTATCAAATTTAATTTTAAAATTTTTTATATAGTTTAAAGTTATAAATATTTTTTGTATGTATACCATTTCATAAGAGAATTAATCATCCTTGAGATTATCTTAATTCACTCCATCCCTAAGGTTTCATAAATGAACCTATAATCCCTAGGTTTGGTGTCAATTACAAATTCATCCCTGAGGTTGTGAAAATAAGTAGTTAATTGTTAATTTTGAACTGCTCATGGTGTTTCTTGTAATTGACCAAACCCTAAGGGGTTTATAGAATTATTCCACATGTCTAAATTAACAACTAATAAATGAAAATTAAGTATGACAGATACTAGTGTAATTAAGGCAAACCTCAAGCGTAATGTTATTTTATTTCTGAAACCTAAGAGGTGAAATTATAATTAAGGCCAAACCTTAAAGATGATACTGTAATTAAGGCAAACCTAATGTCATAAATATAAAAAATCAAAATTTACATAATTTTATGAAATATGTTTTATAATTTTACTAAGATATTTAGGTTAAATCTAATGAAAATATATTCAAAATTTATAATTTCTTGACTAAAATATTTAAACATATTAAAGATTAACAAATATATTTTAAATAATAAAAACTAATTTAAAAAAATTATTGTTGCCAAACAAAAACTGTTGATAATGACACATATCTGGCTCCACCATTGAAACTAAAGTGATTAATGTCAACTGATCTACCAACTCTTACTATTTTTTTTTTCTTTTTCGTAGGATAATGTTTTGATGAAAGAGATGAAAAATGCTTGGCAACTTATTCTTTTGTTTTTGATATTGCTAAATATCGATTTTCACATTGATGAAACCTGTTAGAATTGATAGGTTACTCATTGTTGATCATTTTGGCAATAATAGAATCATTGGATGTGCAATGCCGCCAACGACAATGACAATTGTAGTCTAGGAATAAGGGCAAAGCTACATTATAGTCTGGAAAGGCCTTGGCCTTCCATGTCCCAAAAGAATTTCAAAGAAATTATATTGACTACCCAGTTAAATTTTAATAAAACACTTAATTTTAAACTTTTATTAAACTAATACTTATCCCTAAAAAACTAACACTTACCCCCAGATTTTTGGGAGGTAAATGTTAGTTTTTACGGAAACAGTGATAATTTTTTAGGTTTAATAAAACACTTAACTTTAAACTTTTATTACACTAATACTTATCCCTAAAAAACTAACACTTACCCCCAGATTTTTGGGAGGTAAATGTTAGTTTTTACGGAAACAATGATAATTTTTTAGGGGTAAATATCAGTTTAACAAAAGTCTGGAGTTAATTGTTTTCTCAAAATTTAACTGGAGGGTCAGAGAAATATCCTAAAGAATTTCTCAATTACATACAAAAATTAATTATTTTTATTTTAGTTTATTTTCAAAATTAGTCCATTATATGTTGGAGTTTCTTGGCCATGGTTGGAATTTTACAAGCCAAATAGGCTAGCCATCCCATGGAAGCAAATACAAACGGGTCGTTGACTTAATCAATCGATAAAAACAATATATATACCAAAAGAAAACAAATTTCAAGCTTTCTTAACCCTAGATCTTCTCGGATTTAACTCTTTCCCTATAATAGACATGAGTGGGCATGTAAACTTGCAAAGCATCTTTCGCAAAATCAAAGCCGAGAGTGTTAAAGGCTTTGAACACTTTTTTATCAAATGAAATTTACAAAATGAAAAAGATGAGATTCGACACTAATCAAAATCCAATGTCATATACTTTTTTTTTCTTATTTTTAATGGATCAAGACAAAAATTGAAATGTATTTAAGAGAGTTAAAACTCTCTTAACCTGAATGGTTTTGTAAAACAACGAAGAAGAGGAAAAAAGTGAGAGAGAGTGGAAAAGGTTTTCTAAAAAAAAGAATGAGGCACACACAAGGCAAAATAAGAAAGAGCAGTTCATATACCTAAGGTTAAAACATAACCCTAAAGCCTTGGTGAAAAGTCCTTGCTGCCCTTCACTCAAATTGAATAACAAGGCTATTTCGGAATGGGCTCAAGGGCAAGGTTGACTAAATCTAATTCACAACTTAAGCCCAAGTCTTTATGGGTTCTGTCACACCCCGAAACCCCTTATACAAGAATTCCATGGGTGAAATAATTAAGTAAATAAAATGAAGTAAAATAAACAAATAGAAATGTTTTAATCAAAACATTTAAATATAAAATATAAATTTTACATATTTTTCAATAAAATAAAATTGACTCACTCTACCCAGACATAACCCAAAGACTGTTTGAGATTCTTTATATGAGCTTCGGATCACCATCGTTAGACTCCTTGTTATGCCTCAGAACCCTTTATACAGGAATCCCGGGGGTGAAATAATTAAATAAAATAAAACATCAAGTGAATGTTTTAATAAAAAACATTTATATGGAAAATATACATTTTATATGTAACTCAAAAAAAAAAAAAAAAAAAAACTCAGGGTACTTAACCATAACCCATAGANATTACATTTTATATTTAACACAAAAAAAAAAAAAAAAAAAAACTCAGGGTACTTAACCATAACCCATAGACTGTCCGAGATCCTCTATGTGAGCCCTGAAACATCACCACTGCTAGACTCCTGACCTTAGGTACCTGTGGAAGAAGGGATAAGCAACACAAAACATAGAACAATAGGAATTTTTATAACTACACAGTTCTATAATATTTTAAATTTCAATCATACATCATGCAATTCATATAACATTTCCAATCATTTCATTACTCTCACTCACATATACACCAATTTCACTATCAGAAATTTTAATTCAACAATCACAAGCATGTTCATTTCATAAACCTCTATCACAATCACTCATAATCTCAACACAACATTTATATGTACAAATTTTTCAATCTAGTATTTTCCTTGGACCCCAGATCAGTCGGGTCCGCCTAAAGCCTAACACTAAATTATATCAGCAGTATTTTTCTTAGATCCTAGATCAGTTGAGCCCATCTAAGGTCTAACACTATAATCATATCAACAGTGTTTTCCTTGGATCCCAAATCTGCTGGTCCAACCCAAGGACTAATACTGAAATCAGATCAATCATGTTTTCTCTTTGGATCCTAAATCAGTCGGGCCAACTTAAGGCCTAACACCAGATCATCTCAGCAGTGCTTTCCTTGGATCCCAGATCATCCGGGCCAACATAAGGCCTAACATTGAAATCATATTAAAAGTGTTTTTCTTGGACCTCAGATTGGTTGGGCTCGCCCAAGGCCTAACACCAACTCATATATGATATTCTCTCATCTCATTACCATTGACATGTTAGATCTCATAATCATATTTTTCAATGCGACTTTTCTCATTAAAACTTATGCATCACATATAACCAACTAATCACATTACCATTAAAACTAATCTAAAAGGTCTACCACTGAATCTCATAATTTTCCTTTGTCACACAATCACATTTTACATTACATATCCATCCATCTCATCATGTACAATCTCTCATACATATTTCCCATGTCTCGACCAACCATTCACTCATATATTACCTACAATCCACATCGGAAACACATTCCGGCTACTTATACACACATGTATCAACCAACCCCACAAGTATACTCAACGATCTCTGATAATTTATACACACACATATCACCCCAGTCAACATCACATGTATACTATCTAATCCCACGACCAATCCCAGATTATACGGTCACATGCATACTGTCCACATCCCAATCATCCATTTACACACTTGCGTTTCTTGTAATCCCCATCGGGTACACCCACTTTGACTACTCACTCACTGTGGCAACCCAGAACCCCTTATACAGGAATTTCGAGGGTCATTATGTAAATTAATAAAGTAAAATGAATAAATCATAAATAAAACATTTTTAATAAAATATTTATACTGAAAAACGGTTACAGAATTTTTCTTTAAATAATACATAGAAACGACTCACTCGACTACTTAAATATACCCATGACTGTTCGAGATCCTCTACGTGAGCTCCGGACCATCTCTGCTAGACTCCTGACCTCGAGTACTTGTGGAGGAAGGGATGAGCAACATAGCCCAGTAGGAATCTCTAACACTATACAGTTCTATAATATTTTACATACATGCATGCATCATACAATCACACACAATTATACCTAGTCATACTCTACCTCTCGTACACACTAATAACGCTATCATATGTTTCCCGCTCTCAATCGCCAAACATGCGACACATCTACTTGAGTTTCGCACTCACTTCGGATACTCCACAATCAATCTGAGGTCCACTTGTGTAATCAATACACCCGTCAAACCTAAAGTGTACATCCATCATTGTACACCCACATACCGGTACTTATTCCATGCTATAAACTCCCTACTACACATCTATAATCTGTACCGAGTCCACCCCGGTCACACTACCATGTATATACCATCCGGTCCTAAGACCGTTTAGTAACTAGCACTAGCCCGTACAGTCTCACTCACTTATCCGATAACGTATGTTCGCATACTACTCGTGTCCCATAAGTCCCATTACTTACGGACACGTTCACAGACACCTCTCGTGTCTCATCCGACCCACAACACACGAGTACCATATTCCCGTGGCATATAATCTCATAACACATGTACACCCATGTATCATGTCTCACATTTCATATATCTAATCCTCTCACCACCCATCTCATCCGTTCCGTAACCTGTGGACATACGCTTATCACCCGCGTATCATCCATTCCATATCATACTGGCACTTACGTATTCCTAAATTCTAACAGTAACCTCCCATATTGTTAGTGTATGCCCTAGAAACCATTCGTGTTATCGGTTTCAAGGTTATTTTATCTTGTACATAAACCTCATAATT